>PVKC010006571.1:0-30875 GCA_004027635.1 Crocidura indochinensis
AAAAAAAAAAAAAAAAAAAGACAGGAGATGATCAACTATACATAATACATTATTTTTATATCTTATTCATTTAAGTACTAAATGTATAATTTATTTATGAACTGAAAAGATTATTTTCAATATTTTCAGTATTTGGCTATTACAAAAAAACTGCTAACAATATCTCTGAGGAGTGAAAATATTTTGTTCATTGACTTATCACATTGTGTTTTAGAACCAATTTTAATATTAAGCTATATCATTAAAACTTGTTTTAACACTTTTAAAGGACAATATTTCTCAAAAGTCAGAAGATAATAAACATATATATATATATATACTATTAATTTATTTTTGTTGATTTGCTTTTTGTTTTTGGGCCACACCCTGTGATGCTCAGGGGTTACTCCTCATATGTGCTCAGAAGTCACTCCTGGTTTGGGGAACCATATGGAACTCAGGAGGATCAAACCACAATCTGTCCTATGTTAGCACATGCAAGGCAGAAGGCCTACCGTTTGCACCACTGCTCTGACCCTATTTTTCATTTCTTTTTACTAAAATTGTTTGGAGATATCTCTGATGAGGAACTGGCCAGCCATCAGGTAATGGAAAATAAACTTCAATAACTACATTTAGCAAATAAGTTGCAAGGTAAAGATGCTAACTCAATGGTATGAAATATCTTTGACTCATGGAAAGGCATCAGAATATTTGGGGATGTTGTGGGTGGTGTTGGTTACAGGGAGAGCTGGCAGACATGTCTTGTGGAATGTCTCAGAGCAGGGTGGAAAATTGAAGGATAGTCAACTGGGCAGAACCACAGACCAAAACCCTCCAGAAGTGACTGCATCTACAGAGGCTTGGCCAATAGGACATGCAGGAAGTTTAAACATGGACAATGAAGGATGATATTGCTCATAAGACTTTCAGGTGATGTTTGTGTACATGTGTCTATTGATTTAGGGTTAGGGATTGGGTTCTACTTAGGGTTAGTGTTAGGATTAAGATTAAATTTAAAAATACTGATGGAAGGAATACGTCTTAATGTTTGTGATTAAAACACAAATCATATAAAGGCATAAATTTATCATACTTTTGGTGCAACATTTCCTATGACTCCACTCACAATTCTAAACTTTTTAAGATTCTGCTGACTTTTGATCACTCTAGGAATTAAGACAAAACTTGAGTAATATAAGTACCTATAAATATTGCTATCCTCTTAAATTTTAGGACTGGTATGATTCTAAAATTTCAATGAAGTATCAAGTAATGTACATTAAGTTCTGGTCACATTAATTTATATAATTTAACAAATGGTGGGTGTGGCCTTAATATAAATCTTAGCTTTCAGCTAGCTCTTATAAATTCTTGAGAAATATATAAGTAATCCTCTTGCTAGTTTTGCTCCCTTGAGTTATTTGTATTGAAAGGATCTATAGCATGAGCCCTTACAGAACTCAGAGAATACATAATTTTCACACTTGTTTAACACATACAACCACACAAATACCAAAATATTGCCCTTTATCACCAAAGGCTAAATATTTCATGAAACTATAATAAATCAAATAAAACTAGTATATTTAGCTAGTTGCTCAGTTCTAATTTCATATTTATGAACTAACTTATTATCTCTTCTATTTATATTCTTTATGTATACATAATAAATGCTTATTGCAATCTAAGAACTCCAAGGAGAGAACTATCACAAGAACCTGGTAAGAAAGAGAAGGAACCTGGGGTCAGTGGTGCATATTTTGGCACTTGATAGTGGCTCAATAACTTAGAGCATAAATGTTAATGCAAAACCATGAACATTTAATAATAAAAATAATAGAGTAAGAATGTAATTAAACATAGGAATAGAAATAAATGGAAAATCTATAGTCAATTATATAAAACAAATAAACATAAGGAAAGAAATAAAAAGGATAAAGAGAAAGAAATGCAATTGAAGAGAGGGAGAAAATACAATCAGTTCTGTGTATCAGGTTGCATGACTTCAAAATATATATATATATTTTTTTTGGTTTTTGGGCCACACCCAGTGACGCTCAGGGGTTACTCCTTGCTATGCCCTCAGAAGTCGCTCCTGGCAGGCACAGGGGACCATATGGGAACCGGGGGATCGAACCGTGGTCAGTCCTAGGCTAGCGCAGGCAAGGCAGCAGGCACCTTACCTCCAGCGCCACCGCCCGGCTCCCAAAAATATTTTTGTTTATCTTTGCATTTATGTTTTATAGACAGAATATTATATTTATAGCCCTTGTCATAAGATCTCTTTTTTAATCCATTTCTATTATGCTTAAAAATGTTTAAATTTATCAAATTTCTAAAATTGCTGTGTAATGAGAACCCAGTTTCAATTTCATAAATCTTTTCTAAGATTTCCTTCTGGTTTTTGGGATTAACTTAAAAGCTTTTTCTTTCAGATAATTACAGGAGGATGTACTTTATTGTATCACAATGTTCTTTTTATTTAATAATTTTTATTTTAAGAGACATTTCAGAATACAGTAAGCTTGCAATAAATATAAAACAGTCCTCCCATATCCACTGTCCCCACACAGAAAAAAAATCCTCTTTGCAATGATAGATTTTATTTGAAGAAATTTAAGCTACACTTACATATTATTTTTTACCAGAAATAAATTGTGCAACATACATGGATTTCTCACTTATTCTAAAATATATGGATATTAATGTATAAATAAAAACTCTGAACACAAAACAATTTCAATATTCTTCAGTGTTCTATATATCTTTTATGTTTTGCAGAACTATCCTAACTCTTTTTTACCCTCTACCAATTATATAGTATACTCAAGTTTTGAATTTGTACAGAATATTTCATATTTGAAATCATATAACAGGGTGATATTTTGATTAGCTTCTTTCATATTGTAAAATTCTATAAGCATGTGGCTTTTATCATTAAATGGTATGCAATTATATAAATGCAACACAATTTATTTTGCTTACCAATTATCAAGGTGTGAAATGTTTTCATTATTTGACAATTATGAATATAGCTACCATAAACATATTCAAGTATTCAAGCCAACACTTATTTTTTATTAAGTTATTTTTGGACATATTTAAAAATTTACCCTCCCCACTTATAGTAGAAAAGAGCTTTGGCTCTATGCATAGAAATCTCTCCTGGCAGGCTCAGGGGACCATATGGGATGCCGAAATTCGAACCAATGACCTTCTACATGAAAGGCAAATGCCTTAGCTCCATGCATCTCTCTGACCCCTATTTAAAACTTTTCAATGAATCACTAAATTCTGAGTAACATTAGCATTATAAAATTCAACATCCAATCACAAATATATAATGTTTTAACTTTAGCTATCAACTTCTCAAAAATAAATAATGTATGTTTTATTATGTATGATAAGCTGTCACTATGTCTCGATATTTAAATTAAAATTTGCATAAACTGTACAAAATCTATAGGTCAATTATCAACATATATTGCACTCTAAATTGTGAAAAAAATTGTTTAAATTTAAAGATATTTTCATAATGTTGGTTAAACAAGATATATAAAAATTAACTCTCCACAAGATTAAATTAAATTAATGTTACAAATCAATATTTTTAGCTATTACCATAAATTTAGAGTAAAATAATTCTCATTTTAATATAGGGATGATGAATAAAAGATGCAGATTTTAGATGATTTAGTCACATCAATTTCTTTCAGCAATTTGATTAATCAATATGCTCTTTTAAACTACTTGTGTATCCCCTTTAATGTTTGACACCAAACTTTTCTCAGTGTTTTTTTCATCTCTGTATTTCTCAGAGTATAAATTAAGGGATTGAACATAGGAGCCACAATGGTGTAAAAGAGGGCAAATATTTTGTCCTCAGGGAAAGTAGTAGGAGGTCGAAAGTAGATAAACATCGCAGGTCCAAAATACAGGATGACCACAGTAATGTGAGACCCACAAGTAGAGAGGGCTTTGCGTCTACCCTCAGCTGACTGATTTCTTAAAGTGTATAATATAGACCCATAAGAATAAAGTAAGACAACCAAGGGAAATAAGGCTTGCGTATCTGAAAACGCAATTACAAGGACACCAGATAGGTAAGAATCAATGCATGCAATTTCAAGCAAAGGGAAGAAATCACAGAAATAGTGATCAATTTCATTAGGACCACAGAAGGGTGAACCAATGACCACACCAAAAAGAGGAATGGCATGAATAGCTCCACAAACCCAGGCAGTTAAAACTAGGAGATTACACTTTGCTCTATTCATGATGAGCATGTATTGAAGGGGTTTGCAGATAGCAACATAGCGGTCATAAGCCATGGCAGTAAGAATGAAGACCTCAGTTCCTCCAAAAAAGTGCAAGGTTAAGATCTGTAACATGCAGTTACCATAGGAAATGGTTTTTCTTTCCACCAGCAGGTCAGCGATTAATTTGGGAGTCACAGTGGAGGTATAGCAGATGTCTATTGAAGATAAGTAGATGAGGAAATAGTACATGGGTTGGTGATAAAGAGGGCTACAGTGAATGGAGATAATGATGAGGAGGTTTCCTCCCAACAGAGCAGCATAACAGATTGAGAAGAGCACAAAGCAAAATATTTGTATGTTGTAGCCAAATGAAAATCCTAGAAGGATGAATTCAGAGATGTTTCTATGACTTTCCATTAAGGTTTTTTATATTATACGTGAGTTTTATCTCTGAAAGAAAACATAAGTGGAAAATTAAGAGTCACATTTATTTGCTGAAAACCAATTAATTGAATACAATACAATTCTAGTCATAATAAGCTTGAGACAATTGAGCATCTTTTCATTATATTATGAGTTTTTCTTTTTCCTTTTATTTAATTTTGGTGTTCAATAACAGTCATCAATGCTCTGGTCTTGCTAACTCATGGGTCATTTCTGGTGGAGGTCAACAGGCAATATGGTGTCCTCAGATTGAACCCAGATTGACTGTGTGCAAATAAACCTTCTACCCACCTTATTATCTCTCTAGCTTCTCTGTTTTCAGTTTTTACAACTATTGCTGATTATTTACTAAAGCAAAATGATAAATATTAATTTTAATTGATAATTTATATTTGAATATTATTTTTACAATAAGACATCTTATTCCAAATATCTTCTTAATTCCAACTGAGCAATGCAAGAACAATTGATTACTTTAATATGTTTGTCATTTAAATATAATGAAATTTTACAAAATGTATTTATCTAAGCCAATTGTCTGAATCATCTAAGAACTATTTTGAGGGAAATATAAATGTTTCTTAAACTTCCCAGGTGTAAATGATTTTGTTTACTTTTGGATATAATTTGCATGCATTTATGGAATCCATTGTTATTAATTGTTCATGTTAAGCAAAAATAAGTCCCTATTATGAAAGCACAAAACACTTAACATCTGAATATATAAAGAAGTTGTTAAATTTAGCATAAAATGTTCATTTTTATGTTAATAGTTCACATTTTAAAGATTTTTTAAACTAAATGTGCCGTTATTGATAATTGTGAAAGCAGTAGGTAAAGGAAAAGGGACTTCATTGAAATTTTCTCCAAGTTTTTTGTACATATACTCTGGCCTTTCTAAAACTGTTCACATTTAATTCGGCCTAAAAACATTGTGAACTAAAGTATAAGATATTGGTGGAAACATATATATATATATATTTTTTTTTTCTTATGCTGTGGTATTTTTTTACAATATGGGTAAGTGAAAAGGGAAGAAGTTGAAATTTTTATATGATTTGCACATATTTTCATTTTTTTCTCTTGATTTATTTTTGGAGGGGATGTTCAGATATAATCCTATGTTCGGTGATCACTCTTGGCAGTGCTAGAGATCAAACCAATGTCAGTTGTATTGCATGCAAAACAAGAAATTTAACCCTACACTAGCTTCCTAGCCCCTGTATATCTAAAAAGTTACACTCATAACTATCATTACAAGTGTGGAATAAAGAGGATTAAATTCTAGGAATGCTTTAAACACTAAGGAAGAATTATGTCTTTCAGTGAAATTGCCAAAGCTAGCTTACTGATTACCAGAGTCTCAATTTGAATGTAACAGTAAAATCTGAGTTCATTATTCTGTTTAGAAATTATAAAATACTCTCATTAAGATATTATTTGTAACATAATGATTCTACTAACTAACATACTCAATATTTATCATTCTTATTCTATTAATTTTTATGGATACAATGGCTATGACATTTAAAATGTTCAAAAGTAAATATGCAATAGTTTAACATATAAAAGTCTAAATCAATCAAGTAGAAAACTTTATTCATTACTACTTTTATTAGTAATGTTCCAATTTTCTTTTATGAAACAAATGAAAATGATTATCTATCCTAGGGGAGTTTGCAGTTAACAGTAATGGCTTAGAGAAGGAATCTATGATCTATCTCCTGATAAAAGCTACCAATACTGATTATTTGCTTGCAATTTCTGACTAATGATATATTTACAGATATATATTAAAAAGATGACAGAATCATGACATAAATATACTGTTTGTGTAAAATTGGAAGCCACTTATTTATTTATTTTTTTGCCACACCCATTGGTGCTCAGGATTTCCTCCTGGCTTTGGGCCACACCCAGTGATGTTCGGGTTTACTCCTGTCTTTGCACTGAGAAATCGCTCCTGGCTTGGGGAACCACATGGGAAGCTAGGGAATCAAACCATGGTCCATCCTTGGCTAGCAAGCAAGTGCAAGACAGACGTCTTACTGCTTGTGCCATCACTTTGGCCCCAAGAAGCCACTTACCATAATCTCTTTTCAAATAGAAGTTCAGATAAACACATTTAAATAATTTCTTAAACCTTCATGAACATAGAATATATTCAAGATATGGGGCCAGAGAGGTGGTACTAGAGATAAGGTATCTGCCTTGCAAGCACTAGCCAAGGAAGGACCACAGTTTGATCCCCTGGCGTCCCATGTGGTCCCCCCAAGCCAGGGGCGATTTCTGAGCGCTTAGCCAGGAGTAACCCCTAAGCATCAAACAGGTGTGGCCCAAAAAACAAACAAAAAATAATATATTCAATATAATAGATTGCCAGACACAGAGAATATAAATTTTAGTGTTTTCATCTGTAAAAGTATAAGGAATATCTAATATAGAGATCTATTTAAAAATTCTCTGGTACCAAGACATTTGAGGTTGCATTCCAAATGTTACAACCATTACATTTTGTATTTTCTAATTTACTATTGGTAGTTAATTTATAATATATCATAATTCCCTGTTTTGTTTTATTGGAAAGTGAAGTAGGACCTTAGTAAAGAGAAGGCCATACATGGAAAGTAGAACTAGAAGCATTATGGTCATAACAAAATCATGATACTCATAAAATGTTGACTAAAAAGTACTACTATAGACAAATAATATAGTGCAGTTACTGTACAAGTGTTTAGAACAGAAAAGACATATAAGGACTATGGACTGTTATATATATTTATCTGTGTGACCCTTAAATTATAATTTAGAAATTATTAAAGCATTAATATACTATGAATACCCCATAAAATATAGGGATGAAATTAATCAAGTTCCGTCAATAATCTTTCACATTGAATACATGGATTACTAACTGCAAAAATTCCCATGCACAAATTTAAACCTACATATAATAAAAAATTAAATAAGTTTAAAAATGGGCAAAGTATGCATTTAAAATCTTGTGAAAACATCAACTTAAATCACTTCATTGAAAACCTGCTCTTTAGATGATAGGATAATTGTCTTAGGACACATCTTTATAGAATAAATTTATTATTTATTATTTATTATTACTTGTCAGAGGCACAATGATAAAAATCTGTACTTTGTGAATTAAGAGTGAACTAATATAGACTAAAAATGGTAATATGTTAGTGGTAATATGTTAATGGAAATATGTAGTGGTTATGTTAGTGGTATATGTTATGGTAATATGCTAGAGGCTATTGGTAATGTTTGTGGTATGTTATGGTAATATGTGCAAAACATAGTTTAAGTTAAGCTATTATTTGACAGTAATGAATATAAACGATTTATCCATTTGGTTGTGTTATGTATAACCAAAGAAAAATTCTTTAATTATGCCTTTAATTGGAATTTTCATGACAAATTAATTTTTCTCATAATTTATCAGTACTTAGATGACTTCAATAAAACTATTTATGATGACAAATACTTTAAAATCTAGGCAAATATTTTTTATTACTTGTGCATAAGCAGGTTCACTTCTAATATTAATATATAAGGAAATATTTAAGCCAGTCTTGGAGACAAAATTTACACACAAAATAGTTTCATACTTCTTTAAAGAGAGCATCTTATAAACTTTATGCAATGAAAAGTGAATTGTGCCAAATTATTGTATAGTTATCAAATTATAATTTACAAACTTGTGACAGAAATTACTAAAACCACTAGAAAGAATTTGTAATCATCCTAGCACCTAATTATTGGGACCCTTCCCGAATCAAGATGACTTGGACAACCAATATTCATTGGCTTCGGGTAAGCGGACTAGGCTGCACCAGGTTATACTCACTTTTCCAATTAGTCTTCAGTGCTGAATTCCTCAAGAAAACAAAGAAATCATTATGAAGAAATAATCCAAATACATCCAAATTAACTATCTGAAAATATTTTAGAAATTTCAATACATCTTAAAATTTCTAAAAGTTTACAAAGGAAAGATTCTTCAAGTATTCCAAAAATTATTAGCAATAGAAGGAGCTTATCTTGATCAACCTCAAAAGTTCAGGTTGAAAATGTTGAATGCAAATTATTACTGTACTAATAAGTCAGAGTAAAAAGTAATCACAAAGTAATTTAAATTTCTCTGTAAAAGTATTGAACGTGGTTAGGTGCTAGGAATTGTCCATTTATGTCTCTGATAAAATTAAGTTCAAAGAGCAGATTCTAAATTTAAGTGACTGTACAGCATTAATAGGTATTTTAAAGCTCTTGGGAATTATATCTCTCCAAAGACATTTCTAAACACAACCATACCAAAAGTTTGTAAATCACTCTCGATGGTAATACCACTTGCTATTTTTTTCACCCTGGTCTAAATTATGATGCCTGACACTATATCATTAGAGCCCAAAAGAACTTGTCAGAGGCACAATTATAAAAATCTGTACTGTGCTCTTCCAACTTTGTGAATTAAGAGTGAACTAATGTAGACTAAAATATGGTAATATGTTAGTGGTAATATGTTATTGGAAATATGCTAGTGATTATGTTAGTGGTATATGTTATGGTAATATGTTAGTGGCTATTGGTAATGTTAGTGGTATGTTATGGCAATATGTTAGTAATGTTATGGTAAAATATTAGTGTTTAATAAAATATAAAATGAGTAAAATAAAGAACTATAAATAACCAATGCATGAATTATAATTAAGATTCTTGGTGTGTAGAACATATATATTTTAAAAAATTATTATGTAATATATTTGAGAAGCCAGTAACTTGTTAGGGACTAATGTTTGATTTGTTTCTATTAAAATGGGGGGAAACTATTTAGGAATTGTTCTTAACGGAATTATAAAGAATCACTTGTGTAAGGAATTAGTCGACCGTATAGGGTACAGGAATATAGGACCTGCACAGGTAAGGCAAGCATCTTATCCACTTATTATCTCTCTTGTTCTGAGACTAATATATTTAGCATATATGGTTAAATTAATGGCTAAAGCATATATGGTAAATTACATTGTTAACTATAAGTAAAATTTGGAGGAATGCTTTTAGATTAATTTAATTTTGTCTACACATAGATAATTTTTATTTTTAAATATTTAACTAAATTGCTAAATAATGTAGGTATAAATATGAAGAGGTCTTTTCAAAAGAACATACAGGTGTCTTTGTTTAAAAAATTTTTCTGGACTGGAGCGGTGGCATGGAGTGGTCAGGTGTTTGCCTTTACATGCTAGCTTAGGACATACCATGGTTCAATACCCCTGCATCTCATATGGTCCCCTAAGTCAGGAGTGATTTCTGAGCGCATAACCAGGGGTAACCCCTGAGCATAACATGGTGTGGCCCATAAAACCAATAATAATAATAATAATAACATTAATAATAATAATAACGATATAAGAAATTCTCTGATGCTTTTGTGTGTACATGGAAATTGTTAAAATTTATATTTAACTACATGTTAAAGAACAAAATAAATAAATGCAAGTGCTATGGAAGTAAACTAAAGTTTTCTAAATTTAGTGCTTTGCCAGTTGCTATAACAATATATAATTGAGAAATTCAGACATTCAAGTTGATTATATCTTAAGAAATTATATAATCATTGAAATGTTATTTTGGACAAAAATAGTACACTTCCATGAGCCAGGAATTATTAAATCTTAAAATATTAGCAAAAGATAGATCACCTTTGACCTTATTTTTGATCTGAAATGACAATATAAGCCCAATTCCTACAAAAATAAACATATTAATATGTTTATTATAATTATTTAAAAATGCTACAAGTGTCATTAAGTTCATGTTATTAAGAATTTTTATATAACAAATTGAAAATTCAGAATTTTAAAATTATCTATACTATAGCATTTTGCATAGAGTTCAAAATTCTAAGTCATTAAAACAAAAATATTTTTTTTTGTTACTTTGCTTTCAATACTACAATATAGTTTCAAAGCCTTCATGGAAGAAAATACTATTTTAACCAGCTGCAATGCTCAATATCAACAGTGACTAAATAGAACTGAAACAACATAGAATAGTAAGAACCTTTGGAATTACTTTATTTTTGTTTTAGTTAGTGAAATTAATTTTATTTTAAATTATAATTAAATAAGAAAATATGAAAAAATCTTTACATAAATATGCTAGATATACTATATCTTTACATAAATATGCTAGTTCTCTTGATGGGTATTGGCTAAATTTAGAGGTTTTCATACATTATTTTGTAATTAATATATATTTATGGCATAACTTTACAATATAGATATATAGGTACATATGCATATATATACAATATATAATTTATAGATATATGCAAATAGTGAAATTAAATACAGGAGAATCTATATTTGAGTTTCTGTTTAAAATATTTTTAAATGCTTGTGTTCTTTCTGTTATGATTGAGAAGAAAAACTTTGTTTTTCTTTTCTGAAAGCATCAAATAAATATTTCAACAAATAAAGCTGGTCATACCTATTTAACACAGCTCTTATGTATTTTATAAAATATGATTTTATAAAAATATAATTTAAAATTTGAATTAACTTTTTTCTAAATTCAATTTATATTTTTTCTAGAAAAGAGTTGATTAATAATTGTCATATATTTCTTTGCTAAAGGTTTACTAAGTTTTATCTCTTCAGCATTTCCATCTTTATACATTACCCATGATACCATTTAAGAATTTTCATGACTCCAAGATCACAATTTCGCACAGCATATACAATTTCTAAAACATTTTCAGTATATTAATTATTTTATTTTTATAATAGTACATTGTATATGGTATGCAATGCGGTGCCAGTTTTAATTCTATGAAATTAAGTTGCACGAAGCAACTTTCTTTTCTTTTCTTATTTTGGTTTTTGGACCATACCTGGTGACAAGGGTTACTCCTGACTAAGTGCTCAGAAATCACTCCTGACTTGGGGGACCATATGAGATGGCAGATATTGAACCCAGATTTGTCCTGGGAAGTTGAGAGAAGGCAAATGCTCTAACACTGTACTATCGCTCTGGTCCCATGAAGCAACTTTTCTATAAGCTTTTTTCTTATTTCTTAAAAATCTTTCTTAGATGCCATTTCTGCAGTGCAGTTATAAAAGAATGTTCTTTATAGAAGACTGATTATAACAATGTTTGAACAGAACTTCTAAATAATAAATATTCTATCCTAGACTTTGTCCTACAACCTGTGCAAATACAAAGATTTATAGCTACAGAAGCCTGATTTTATAATCCAAACCTGCTTGGAAAGTTTCCTGGAACCTTAAAATGACCTAGAGGTGTGGTAATGAGCATGTATGAAGCCAGTAGTTGTTCCCATGACAGTATGCTTCAAGGGCGGAGAAACCCTGAATCTCTTAGGTCAAGGGATTTCCCTTTCTTACTTCCCCAATATTTACTGTGCTTATGTAAAAATGGGGGGCACAAAACCTCGTCACACGGTCACTCTTTTTTTTGTTTGTTTGTTTGGTTTTATTTAACTTTTTTCTCTTTTTCTTCCCTTTTTTTTTCTTTTTCACTCTTATGGTTATTTGGAGATATTTTTTTCTCCTGGGTGCAATTTTTTGAAAGTTACTCTTTTTTTTCTTAAATTGTTGGGCTTGCTATTATTTTCTTCTTTTTTGTTGTTGCTTTTTGTTTTTGTCTTCTTCCAGCAGAACCACACAACTTGAATCATCTTGTTCTGCTTCATGAATTGAGGGGGAAAATAAAAATAAAAGGTACCAGGACAGCTGTATGAGCATTGAGTGGAATTAAAAAATGATCAGACTTAAACACCAAACCCAAGTCAACAACAACAGAATCGATACTCCATCTACAACAAGCTATACACAGAAGAGAATAGTTACACTAGCATTTTGGGGTGTAAAGGAGGGAGACATGGGACACATGCTAGAAAAGGGAGAGATGGAGGACAACCCTGGTAGTGGGAATGGCCCTGATTTATTGTGCATGTGCCCAGAAATCGCTCCTGCTTGTGGGACTTTATGGGATCAAACTGCGTTCTGTCCTAGGTTAGAGTGTGCAAGACAGATGCTCTACTGTTTGCACCACTACTCTGGCCCTATATTTAATTTATTTTTACTCAAATTGTTTGGAGATAACCCTGATGAGTATCTGGCCAGCCGTCAGAATTGAAAGAGAATCCTCAATAACTACATTTGGCAAATAAGTTGCAAGGTAAAGATGCTAACTACTGGTATGAATTGTCTTTGACTCATGGAAAGGCACCAGAATATTTGGGGATGTTGCAGGTGGTGTCGGTTGCAAGGCGAGCTGCCAGCCACACCTTGTGGAATGTCTCAGAGCAGGGTGGACAAATGGAGGATGGTCAATTGCACAGGATAGCAGAACATAACCCTCCAAAGTGACTACATATATCAAGGCTTCCCAATAGGACATGCAAAAATTTTAAACAAAGGGCAGTGAAGGCTGTTATTGGTCACAACTTTCAGATGATGTTTGTATATATGTGTCTTCATGGGTTTAGGATTAGGGATTGGGTTCTCCTTAAGGTTAGAGTTAGGATTAGGATTAAGTTTAAAAATATTGAGGGAAGAAATAAGTCTTAATGTTTGTAATTAAAACACAAATTGCATACAATCATGAATTTATCATACTTTTGGTATACAGCATTTCCTATGACTCTTCTAACAATTCTAAACTTTTTGAGATTCTGCTGACTTCTGATCACTCTAGGAATTAAGACAACTTGAATAGTGTAAGTATGTATAAAAATTGCCATTCTCTTAATAAACTTTAAGACTGGCGTGATTCTAAAATTGTAATGAAATATCAATTAATGTATATTAAGTTCTGGTCACATTAATTTATATAATTTAACATATTGTAGGTGTGCCCTTAATATAAATCTTAGCTTTCAGTTAGCTCATACATTCTTGAGAATAATACAAGTTATAGTCCTCTTGCAGGTTTTTCTCCTTTGAGTTATTTGTATTGAAAGGATCTATAGCATGAGCCCTGTTCAAAACTCATCATTCTCACTCCTGTTTTAACAAACACAACCACACACAAACACCTAAATATTGTTCTTTGCCACCAAAGGCTAAATATTCCATAACACTATAATAAATCAAATAAAAACTAATATATTTAGCTAGTTGATCAGCTCTAATATTTATGAACTTCATATTTCTTATTCTTCATATTCATATTGGTCAGCTCTTCATATTTATGAACGAACTGATTATCTCTTCTATTTTTATTCTTTATTTATACATAATAAATGCTGATAGCAGTGTAAGATCTCCAAGGTGTGAACTATCACAAGAACCTGATAAGAAAGAGAAGAGCCCTGGGGACAGTGGCACATATTTTGGTACTTGATGGTGGCTCAGTAACTTAGAGTGTAAATGTTAACGTAAAACTATTCAATTTAATGATAAAATAATCCTAGATTAAGAAAGTAATAAAACAAAATAGAAATAAACAGAAAATATATTATCAATTATATATAACAAATACACATAAGGGAAGGAAATAAAAAAGAGAAAGAGAAAGAAGATATAATGGAAGAGAGAGGGAGAAAAATAAATCAGATCTATGTATCAGATTGCATGAATCCAAAATATTCTTGTTAATTTTTGCCTTTATGTTTATGACACAAAATATTTTACTTATAGTCCTTGTCATAAAATCTCTTTATTAATCTATTTTAAGTATAGTTTACTTAGAATGCTTAATTATGTTTAGATATGGTTAAATGGTTAATTATGGTTAAATATGTTTAGATTTAGCAAATTTCTAAAAATTTGCTGTATAATAAGAACCCAGTTTCAATTTCATAAACCTTTTCTAAGATTTTCTTCTGGTTTTTGAGATAACTTTAGAAGTCTTTTCTTTCATATTTACAGGAGAATGTGCTTTAACTATTGTATCACAATGTTCTTTTTATTTAATAATTTTCATTTTAAGAGACGTTTCAGAATACAATAAAGTTGTAATAAATATAAACCAGTCATCCCATATCCACTGTCCCCATACTTAAAAAAATCTATCCCCTTTGCAACAGTAAATTTTATTTGAAGTAATTTAAGCTACACCTTTTACCAGAAATGTATTGTATAAATTTACATGAGTTGGTCACTTATTCTAAAATATATGGATATTAACTTATGAATATAAAATTATTTTGAACACAAAACAATATCAGTACTCTTCAGTGTTCTATATATCCTTTATGTGTGACAGAACCATCCTAACCATTTCTACCCTTTACCTATTATATGGTGTCTTCAGGTTTTGAATTTGTACAGAATATTTCATATTTGAAGTCATATAGCAGGGTGACTTTTTGGATTAGCTTGAATTTGTACAGAATATTTCATCTTTGAAGTCATATAGCAGGATGACTTTTTGGATTAGCTTCTTACATACTGTAAAACTCCATAAGCTTGTTACTTTTTAACATTAAATGTTATGCAATATTATAAATGCAACGTAATTTATTTTGCTTACCAATTATCAGTTATGAAATGTTTTCATTATATGACAATTATGAATATAGCTGCCATAAATATACCCTTCAAGCCCATACTTATTTTTTATTAAGTTATTTTAGGACACATTTAAATATTTATCCTTCCCATTTACAGTAGAAAATAACTTTGATTCTGAATCAAATATTTATAATGGATCTACACTAACATTTCATTATGCACTTTAAAATTTAAAAATAAATGTGTACAATCACTATTACTAAAATGTTATTATATTTGTTTTCAACGCTCACACCCTTAAAAGATCACATTGTCTTCAAAGACTAATTTTAGAAGTGGTTATCTGAATTATTATTTTTTATGGAAAGGTAGAAGGGTGGATTACATAAAACACTAATTTCTGAGTAATGCTAGCATTATAAAATTGAACATTCAATTAAAAATATATAATTTTTAGTTTTAGCTATCAACTTGTTGAAATCAAATAATGCATGTTTTATTGTAAACTGTCACTATGTCTAGATATTAAGATTAAATTTTCCATAAACTATACATATTTATTGATCACTTATCAATATATTATATCACTAAATTGTTAAAAACTTGTTTAATTTTAAAAGAAATTTTTATGTTAGTTAAACAAGCTATATAAATATTAACTATCCATAAGATAAAGGTAAACTAATGTTCCATCAATATATTTAGCTATTACCATAAATTTAGAGTAATGTAATTCTCATTTTAATATAAGGATGATAAATAAAAGAAGCAGATTTTAGATCATTTATTCACATCAATTTCTTTCAGCAATTCGATTAGTCAATAAGCTCTTTTAAACTACTTGCGTACCCCTTTTAAAAGCAAAGGTTGACACCAAATTTTTCTCAGTGTGTTTTTCATCTCTGTATTTCTCAAAGTGTAGATTAAGGGATTGAACATAGGAGCCACAATGGTGTAAAAAAGAGCAAATATTTTGTCCTCAGGGAATGTAGTAGGAGGTCTACAGTAGATAAATATCGCGGGTCCAAAAAATAGGATGACCACAGTAATGTGTGACCCACAAGTAGAGAGGGCTTTTCGTCTGCCCTCAGCTGACTGATTTCTTAAAGTGTATAAAATAGACCCATAAGAATGAAATAAGACAACCAAAGGAAATAAAGCTTGTGTACCTGAAAAGGCAATTGCAAGGACACCAGTTAGGTAAGTATCAGTGCAGGCAATTTCAAGCAAAGGGAAGAGATCACAGAAATAGTGATCGATTTCGTTAGGACCACAGAAGGGTGAACCAATGACTACACCAAAAAGAGGAAAGGCGTGAATAGCCCCACCAACCCATGCAGCTAAAACTAGGAGATTACACTTTGTTCTATTCATGATGAGCATGTATTGAAGGGGTTTGCAGATAGCAACATAGCGGTCATAAGCCATGGCAGTAAGAATGAAGATCTCAGTTCCTCCAAAGAAGTGCATGGTAAAGATCTGTAACATGCAATTACCATAGGAAATGGTTTTTCTTTCCACCAGCAGGTCAGCGATTAATTTGGGAGTCACAGTTGAAGTATAGCAGATGTCTATTGAGGATAAGTAGATGAGGAAATAGTACATGGGTTGGTGATAAAGAGGGCTACAGTGAATGGAGATAATGATTAGAAGGTTACCTCCTAACAGAGCAGCATAACAGAGTAAAAAGAGCACAAAGCAAAATATTTGTATGTTGTAGCCATAAGAAAGTCCTAGAAGGATGAATTCGGAGACATTTCTACGGCTCTCCATTTGATTTTTGTATATATTATACATAAACGAGTTTTATCTCTGAAAAAAACATAAATGAAAAATTATAGTCAGATTCATTTGCTAAAAAAAACTGAGTCCATTTATATTCATAACTGAACACTTTTCATTACATTATTACTTGTTTTTTTGAGGGGAAGTGGGGCACACGTGATGGTGTTCTGCAGTTACTCCTAGCTATGTCCTCAGAAATCACTCCTGGCTTGGGGGATCATATGAGACAGGTTGGAACCGCGCTCAGTCCAAGGTGAGCTGTGTGCAAGGCATACGCCCTACCACTGTGCCACTGTTCAGGCCCAATTATATTTTATTGTATATTATTTGGTTTTCAGTATCACCCAGCTGCACTCTGGTCTTTCTTTTAACTCAATTCTCATGAATCTTTTCTGGTGGAGATCAAGGAGCAATATGGGTCATCAGATAAAAAACCTAGGTTGGCTTTGTGCAAAGCAAACCTTCTAACCATCTTACTATCTCTCTGTTTTGATTTTATACAATTGCTAATAATGAATTAAAATAAAGTGATAAATACTATTTTAATCAATAATTAATCACTAATAATTAACCATAAGAATAATTAAAACATTAATTGTTAACAAAAATTAATGATATAATACGTTATAGTGTTATACGAAATAACATAGCATATTATAATATATCATATTGCATATAATATATTCTAATATGCTGTAATAAATCAATAATTGATTAATAAATGATTAATAACTTATATTTGAATATTATTTTCATAATAATTTTTGCTGCAGATATCCATGTTGTTAATTCTAATTAAACAAAGCAAGAATAAATAACACTATGTATGAGATTTAAATTTAATGCAAATTTTCTATTTTCTTTTAATTATCTAAGCACATCATCTGAATCATCTAAGAATCATTTTGATGAAAATACAAATGTTTATCAACTTCCCAGGTGGAAGTGGTTAAGTTTAATCCTATAAATATAATTTGCATGCATTTTAGGTAAACCAATGATATCAATTTTTCATATTGATAAAAATGTCCCAGTTATATAATAGCACAGAACACATAATAGACAATAAGACAATATAATGATGTTGATAAAAATTAGCATCAAATGTTCTTTGAGTTAATAGTTTCTGTGTTAAAGACTGTTTAAAATAAAGATTTCATTTTTGAAAATTGTAAAAGCAGACATCAATGAAATGGAAGATCAAAGAATTTTTTCCAGTTATATTTGCATATATACCCCTACAGTTTCTAAAATTTTTACATTTAATTCAGTTTAAAGAATAATGTGAAGGAAAATAGATGACATTGATGGTAACATTTTTTTTTTTTTTGGTTATTGGATCACACCCGGCAGTGCTCAGGGTTTACTCCTGGCTCCATGCTCAGAAATTGCTCCTGACAGGCACGGGGGACCATATGGGGCACCAGGATTCGAACCGATGACCTTTTGCATGAAAGGCAAACGCCTTACCTCCATGCTATCTCCCAGGCCCCAAGTAACATATATTTTTGTGATATTTTTTATACAGTGGTATTTGTTTGAACAGAGATAAGTGACCAAGGCTGAACTTGAATTTTTTACATGATTTGTATATATTTTCATCTTTATTTTTCTGTTTTTTTTTTCCTTTGTTACACCACTAATTTAAGCCAAACAACACACCATTTTCTGTTTTGTTTTTTTTTAAAGGTGGTTTTACTCCTGGCAGTGCTAAATATCAAACCAAAGTCAGTTGTATTGCATGCAAAACAAGAAGTTTAATCCTACACTATCTTTCTAGCCTCTGTACATCTGAAAAGTTACACTCATCACTATCCTTATGAGTGTCGGATAAAGAGAATTAAATTCTAGAAATATTTTAAGCACTGAGGAGGAATTACCTCTTCCCAGTGTAATTGCAAAGCTACCTTACATTTACCCTAGTCTCAATTTGAAGGTTGCATTCCAACTTAAGTTCAGGATTTCTATAAAAATTATAAAATACTCTTGTCAAGATATTATTTGTAACATATTAATTATACTAACCAACATATCCAATATTTTGATTATTCTAGAATTTTTTATGAAAACAGTGACTATGGTATTTTAAAAGTTTCAGCAGTAAAATTATGCACTACTTTATAAATAAAATAAAATATTTTATTTGTTACTACTTTTATCATTTCAATTTTCTTGCATGAAACAAAGCAAAATGATTACCCATCCTAGGGGTTTTGTGGTTAACACTAATGGCTTAGAGAAGGAATCAAGAACCTTCTCCGGATAAAAGCAACCACAACTGATTATTTGCTTGTAATTTGTGACTAATTGTATTCTCACATAAATAAAAAATAAAAGACAGAATTATCACATAAATATATTGACTACCTAAATGTGGAAAGTCACCTATCCAAATCTCTTTTCAAATAGAAATTCAGATAAAAGAATTTAAGTAATATCTTGAACCTTCATCTACATAGAATATGTTCAATATAATAGGTTACCAGACATTCACAATGTCAATTTCAGTGTTTTTATATGTAAAGTTATAGGGATATCAATATAAAGATTTACTTCAAAAGTCCCTAGTACCTAAATGTTTTGAGTCACATTCCAAAAATATTACAACAAACCATGACATTTTGCATTATCTAATTTATCATTGGCAGTTAATTTATAATAACTCATAAATCCTTGTTCTAGTTTACTGAAAAGTGATTTATGGCCTTAGGAAAGAAAGAAATAATTGGAAAGTAGAACTAGAAGCATTATGATTCAAATAAATTAGTGATATTCATAAAATATTAAATAAAAATTGTGCTACTAGTTATAATGCTGCACTATTAAAGATAATGAATATAGGCTAGTTACTGTATTTGTTTAGAACAGAAAAGACAGAAACACATGGTTTAGTATATAAAATGATCTGTGTTATCCTTAAACTATAATTTATAAATTAGTGAACATATAATCACTATGAAATACCACATAACACAGAGGAATGAAATCAGTCATGTTCCTTCTATGGTCTTTCACATTGAATAGATGGATTACTAACTGAAAAAATTCCCAAGCACAAATTTAAATCCATATATATTGAAAAAGTAAACAAGCTTAAAATTTTTTTTTTTTTTTTTGGTTTTTGGGTCACACCCGGCAGTGCTCAGGGGTTACTGCTGGCTCCACGCTCAGAAATTGCTCCTGGCAGGCACGGGGGACCATATGGGGCACCGTGATTCAAACCGATGACCTTTTGCATGAAAGGCAAACGCCTTACCTCCATGCTATCTCCCGGGCCCCAAGCTTAAAAATTTTTAATTAAAACTTTAGATTTAAGTGATAGAATAATTTTCTTAGGACACATCTTTACATTAATCAATAGAATAGTTTGTGTGTAATGCAAAATATACTTTAAATCATGTTTTTCACTTGACAGTATTTAAAATGGTACATCCATTGCTTATAAAACAAACAGAAATTCTTTAATTAAGTCTTTAACTGAAATTTCCCTGACAAATTAATTTTCTGCTATTGTATAACTTATTTAGATGACTTATATAAAACTATTTATGATGACAAATATTTTGAAATATATGCAAGTATTTTTTAATTATATGTGTGTGCATAAACCGGTTTTTCTGAGATATTAATACATCAAACAATATTTAAGCCTGAGTCTTGGCAAAATTTACACAAAAATAAAAATAGTGTAAAGCTTTAAAGAGAGCTTCTTATAAATATTATATAATGAAAATTGAATTGTGACATATTAATTTATAGTTATCAAATTATAAGTTATAAACACTCTACTAAATTTACTAAAACCATTATAAAGAATTTGTAATCAGGCAATCATCAAGTTATTGGGACCCTTACTGAATTTTTTTTTTTTTTTTTTGGTTTTTGGGCCACATCCGGTGACGCTCAGGGGTTACTCCTGGCTATTCACTCAGAAGTCGCTCCTGGCAGGCATGGGGGACCATATGGGAACCGGGGAATCGAACCGCGGTCCGACCTAGGTTAGCGCAGGCACCTTACCTCCAGCGCCACCGCCCGGCCCCTGACCCTTACTGAATTAAGGTGACTTGGATGCCAATAATCACAGGCTCCCTATAAAAAGGCTAGGCTGCACCAGGTTATACTCACTTTTTCAATTAGTTTCCAGTGCTGAATAATGAAGAATACAAAGGTGGTTATGAAGAAATAATCCAAATACATCCAAATTATTATCTGAAAATATTTTTGAAATCTCAACATATCTTAAAACTTCTAAAAGTTTACAAAGGAAAAAATCATTCAAATCCTCCAGGAAATATTAGTAATAGAAGCTTATATTCATCAACTACAAGAGATCTGATTAGAAATGTTGAATTTAAATCATTAAGTCAGGAGTAAAAAGTAATCATAGATATTTTATATTTCTCTGTAAAAGTAATGAACATGGTTACATACTAGGATTAATCCTTTTATGTCTGAGTCTGATGAAACTGAGTTTAAAGAGCAAATTCTAAATTTAGGGGACAATACAGCAGCATTAACAGTCTTGTAAAGCTCTTGGGAATAAATATATCTCCAAAGACATTTCTAAACACAACCAGGCCAAAAGTTTGTAAACCACTCTCCATGGTAATGCACTTGCTATTTTTTCAACCTATTCTTAATTGCCGTGCCTCAGATATTATTTCCTTGGAGTCCAAAGGAACTTGTCAGAGGCACAATTATAAAAATTTGTACTGAGTTCTACTAACTTTATGAATTAAGAGCTATATCACTCCTAGGAATATACCCTAGGAACACAAAAATGCAATACAAACATCCTTTTTTCACACCTATATTCATTGCAGTGCTATTAACAATAGCCAGACTCTGGAAACAACCCTGATGCCCTTCAACAGATGAATGGCTAAAGAACCTGTGATACATATACACAATGAAATAGTATGTAGTCATTAGGAGAGATGAAGTAGTGAAATTATTCTATATGTGGATGTACATGCAACCTATTACATTGAGTGAAATAAGTCAGAGGGAGAGAGATAGACACAGAATAGTCTTACTCATCTATGGGTTTTAAGAAAAACAAAAGACATTATTGTAATAATGTCCAGAGATAGTAGAGATGAGGACTGGAAGGACTAGCTCATGATATGAAGCTCACCAGAGAGTTGTGGTAGATTAGAGAAATAGTTACACTGACAACTATGGTCAATGAGTGAATGAAGTACAGCTGTCTTGAATACAGGCCTGCAGGATGTGGGGGGCAGGAGAAAGATTGGGGGCATTGGTGATGGGAATGTTGCACTGGTGAAGGGGCTTGTTCTTCATATGACTGAAACCCAACTATAATCATGTCTGTAATCAAGGTGCTCAAAGAAAGATATCATTAAAAAAGTGAACTAATGTAGACTGTAATGGTAATAGGTTAGTATTTCAAAAAATCTAAGATGAGTGAAGTAAAGGAAATAATCATAAATAGCCAATGCAAGAATTACAATTAAGAGTATTGGTGTGGGGGCCGGGAGGTGGTGCTGGAGGTAAGGTGCCTGCCTTCCTGCGCTAACCTAAGACGGACCACGGTTCGATCCCCTGGTTCCCCATATGGTCCCCCGTGCCTGCCAGGAGCGACTTCTGAGCGAATAGCCAGGAGTAACCCCTGAGCATCATCAGGTGTGGCCCAAAAACCAAAAAAAAAAAAAAAGAGTATTGGTGTGTAGAAAATATACATTTAAAATTTATTATGTAATATATTAGAGATGAGGTGGCTTGTTAAGGACTAATATCTTGTTGTTGTTCTATTTTTAGTAAAATGGAGAAAAACAGTATGTTTAGGGATTGTTCAAACTCTAATATCAAGGATCACTTGTGTCAGGAACTAGCAGACTACATACAAGGTACAGGAAATTGAACCTATGCTGATAAGGCAAGATTCTTATTATCTGTATTATCTCTCTTGTCCTGGGACTAAAATATTTAGAATATATGGTTGGGTGAAAAGGAGACAAAGGAAGAGAAAAATAAATTTTATATGATTCCTCTCTATATACACATTATAAGATAAATAGTATATGTGAATTCATAAAGGAAGAAATAAAGAAGTATAAGCATATGGGACTTATTCTGTTTATCATTGCTGCTTTATTCCGTCACTTAATACTCACAGATTGTTTATATTAAATAATGAAGTTGGCCTCTATAATAAATGAATATATTAGCAAATTTTCTAAAATTTTGTTTTATAAATTAGATATCATTCAGATGAGACTCATTGATAACTAATAATTCTATTAAAATTTAACAAAGTTGTTTCCTTAGATCCATTATATTAAATTCACATATAGGGGCTGGAGCAATAGCTAAGAGGTAGTGTTGTTTTCCTTGAACTCTGTTGATCCTGGACCATATGGTTTCCAAGCCAGGAGCGATTTATGAGCACACTACCAAGAGTAACCCCTGAACATCACCAGGTGTGGCCCAAATGTCCCCCAAAATTTCACATATAGTTAAGTTTACTTTTCATATATATCATAAGATCTACTATTCATATAGAACTGTGCAAGGTTCTGATTATTAACGTAAGTGCTCAAACAGTTAATATCATACAAAAAATAGAGAGTGAATATTACTATATTTAATGCTTTATTTCAGGCTTTGAAAGTTTAGTAACTTTATTTTTATTTATTTATTTATTTATTTATTTATTTATTTATTTTGGTTTTTGGGCCACACCCAGTGACGCTCAGGGGTTACTCCTGGCTATTCGCTCAGAAGTCGCTCCTGGCAGGCACGGGGGACCATGTGGGGAACCGGGGGATCGAACCGTGGTCCGTCCTAGGTTAGCGCAGGCACCTTATCTCCAGCGCCACCACCCGGCCCCCCAAGTAACTTTAGATAAAGCACATTTCACTTGATTTTAGCCAAAAGGCTGAGAAGCAATGATAAAACACATTTAATAGGAACTCAGCACAGAAAAAAACAGAAGACCATGTTGCAGTTGGTGTTCAACAA
Organism: Crocidura indochinensis; assembly: GCA_004027635.1. Taxonomy (NCBI): domain Eukaryota; kingdom Metazoa; phylum Chordata; class Mammalia; order Eulipotyphla; family Soricidae; genus Crocidura; species Crocidura indochinensis. The sequence goes on from PVKC010006571.1 coordinate 23,951, forward strand.
AATATTCGTTGCTGGCAGAATTTTGCTTAAGATATCCATTATCAATCTTACTCATAAACAAAATATTTCTTGCTATTTATTTATATTATTTTTACTTTTATAGATTTCACCACAGAAGTTGCCCAAATAGAAAATACTAAACAATTAATTAAAATTGCTTAAGGTACAGAAACTATTGTGAATATGTTTGTTTTTTAAAAAGACATTTAAAAATTAATATCTTTAGTTAAGTATCATTATTACAAAGTGCTTGTAGTTGGGTTTTTGTTATAAAAAAAAAGAACACCTCCCTTCACCAGTAAACATTCCCACCACCAATGATACCATAGCCCTCCTAAACCACCTCGTGCCTGACAGGCATTCTATTTCTTTCACTCACCACCATTGTTATGATAGTTATCAGTGTAATTATTTATCTTACTGAACTCACCGATCTTTGTGGTAAGCTTCATATCATGAACTGGTTCCTTCAAACCTCATCTCTATTGTCCCTTGGTATAATTACAATACTGTCGCTTATTTTCTTAAACCCTACAGATGAGTGAGACTATTTTATGTCTATGTCTCCTTCTACTTATTTCATTCATAGTTTCCTTGTTCATCCAAGATATAACTTCATATTTTCATTTTTTTCTCATGACTACATTGTACTCCATTGTGTATATGTACCACAGTTTCTTTAGCCACTCATCTTTTGTTAAGCTTCCGGGTTGTTTACAGTTTCTGGCTATTGCAAATTACATTGCAATGAATATAGGTGTGCAGAAGGCTCTTTTGTATTGTGTTTTTATGATCATAGGCATATGCCTAGGAGTTGTATAGCTGGATCATATGGAAGCTCAATTTTTAGTTTTATGAGGAATCTCCTGATTGTTTTCCATAAAATTCCAGTTCTTGGGAGACAGATCACTCACTAGTGACCATTCCTGACATGCAAAGCTTGTGTGGTTCAATTTATAGCATTGTATGTTGTCCTGAGCAATGCCGGATGTTGCTCATGTGGCCCCTTAACAGAATAAACAAACTTTCTCTCTTTCCTCATGCCTAAATAGTCTTATGCCATCTCATTTACAAAGAGTTTCCCCTCTCAGATTTTACATGTGTCATAAAATAATGGAATCACTAGGAGATCGAGATATTCAAAGAATGTGTCACTGGACAGAGCCAGTTAGCAATTTCTGTCATTAGGAAGGAAAAAGGAAGAAATAAGGGAGTGAAGGTATGAAAGTAAGAAAGGAAGGAGGGAAGGAGGAAGGGAGAAAAGAGGTAGGGAGAAAAGGAGGGAGGGAAAAAGAAACTCAAATATCTAAAGTCCTGAATCCCTTCCTGACTATGGGCAGAATAAACTCACCTGAGAAATTATAAATTCAGTTTAATTAGGATATGGAAAAAGTATGTTGTTCTAGCAATTTGTTTTCAGAGAAATGGGAAACCAGTACAAAAAGAAGAGATTAATTATCTGGAAGACAAAAATTTGAGATATTAGACATTAGAATCGTATTTTCTTCAGTATTTTTCCTTTATTTTTTATTTTGTTTACACAACCATGATTAAGATCTTGCTTTTACATTTAAAATTTTTTTCTGAGTTCCTGGCAGCATAGGAGTGGAAAGACCTCTGTCCTGTCTGAGGCCTACCTAGACAGGCCTGGGTGGGGGGGGGGGGGATTGTTGCTGGACTTCAGAGACCCTAGCACCCCTCTGCCGCCTTGCTCCCGATCTCCAGGGCTTCCTCAGGCCACAAGCCTGGGCGAGCCAGCGAGGTGGGTCCCCTGTTGGAGCTCAAAGGTTCCCCAGGTTTTCTCCCATTCCCCTCTCAGCTCCTTAGTGTGGGTCTGGGTGGGGCTCTGAACTTCCGTTCCCAGCTTCTTGAAGCAGTCATGGTATCTTCTTTTTTTTTTACCAGTCTATATTTTCAAAACCAAGTACCCCTACGTGCACAATATATAGCAATAGTTGCTTGGGCAGGCTGGGAACCTTGGTAGGCTCCCAGCTGCACCCTCTCCTGCCCCCCCCCCCAGACTCCAGGGCTTCCTGAAGTGGTGACCCATGTGGCCAGAAATGGCAGGTCTTCAGGGCCATGCCTGGTTAATTGGGCCCTGGGGGGTGGGGAAGGAGAAATTCCTCCCTTCTGTATCCACAAGCTACTAAGACAGGGACTGGCTGCACCCAGAAGACTACACATGCCAGGATTTTCTGGGCTTTTGACTGGTATGTCAGGGGCTCTGGGCAGGACAGCTAGTCATAGGACCCCTGGGCTGACCACTTAGTTCAGGGGACTGAGGCCCCCCCACACCAGGTGGGTCTTCAGGGCCACACCTGGTTAATCGAACCCTGGGGGGTGGGGAGGAAGAAATTCCTCCCATCTGATGTGGAAGACCTCCAGATGGGTCCAATTTTGGGGTGTTGTGAGCTGCTCATTTTTTCTAAGGGTGTCTCTGGCAATATCTCTTTAGTCTACATATCCAAACTGTATATGTTAATAATATATCCCATCCTTAAGTTATATTTTGTGTATGTAGAATGTCCATCCTGTATTCTGCCCTCTCGCACACCCCTGTAAAGCTCATTTTCACTTTTCAACTCTATCACCCCCAACCTTTTTTATCCCCCATTTACCCTTTTTAATTTCTGTTCTGCACATTCCTAATCACACACCAACTTGTTTCACTGGATTTTACAAACCCCAACTATTTCAAAAGACATAAAATGTACATGTATGGTTTTGAATATTTAATATCTATTTTATTTGACAGCTAACTCTTACCAAATATTCTTGTAAACAGTGAAGATTTTCCCCACTTTTTATCTTTTCTTTTCTTTGTGAACTTTTCAATAAGAAATATTCAGTGAAAGAGTCCCTCAGTTTAATTCTTATGTTTAGGGGCCCGGGAGATAGCATGGAGGTAAGGCGTTTGCCTTTCATGCAAAAGGTCATCAGTTTGAACCCCGGTGCCCCATATGGTCCCCTGTGCCTGCTAGGAGCAATTTCTGAGCATGGAGCCAGGAGTAACCCCTGAGCACTGCCAGGTGTGACCCAAAAACCACAAAAAAAATTCTTATGTTTAAACATGTCATGGAGAGTTTTATACATGTTCTTGCATCCCCCATATGGGCCTATAAAGCCATGTGGCATTGTTCCTTGTTTGCATAGGCACATTAAAAAGGGAAATACCTACACTCAAATAAATTCTTATCTAATAGAGATTGGAATCCCCAAATCTTGTAGTACAATGGGACCTAACACCCTGAACATTGGCATAATGACCTGGCACAGGCCTCTTCATTCTCCATTCACCACTGAAAACACCCAAGGGTTTTTTCAACAACACCTGGAAGTAGTCTTCTACTAGGGAAGACTCTACTGCTGCTCTGACATCGATCTACTCACAGGAGACTTCCCTCAACATTGAGAAGACTTAAGAACATCAACAACCTGCATACTGGACAGGGCTTTCTGCATTGCCCTTTAATTGTAAGGTGAAACGAGATGCTCTGCACCATCCTAACTGCAATATAGGACATGCAGATTCCAGGATCTTTAATACAGAAACATGATACCTACAACAGAGTCAGCGTGGAAAATAAAAGTATGTTGGCACTACAGACAACGACTTGGATTGGGCAATTTATATGCCTGGAGCCTAGAGCTGGTCTTATGCCAGGAAATTTCAGGGGTTTGGTCCCCTTGTATTTAGGTCAAGGATTTTTCTATCCATGACCCCCATATTTTGGTGAGCCGATGCAAACAATTATTGCCACTCTAACGCCGTTTTTACTGTGCTCCTTTGACTCTTATCCGTAAAAAGAAACACCCATTTTTGAGGCTAACTTAAATAATATGCATATACTTGGAAATGTAAAAACGTTCCATGCCTTCAACATTTAAGGAGTTACATAAGTTTTATGGCTTTAGAATGCTTGATGTGCTGCTAAGCAATATGTATTGCAATCTGGGGACTTGAGGGACAAAGTAATTCTACACGGGCTCTGTTTTATTTTTCTTAATATTCTTTGGTTGAAAATTCAATGTTAAGATATCAGCAAGGGGATTTATGTGAATTCTGTTTATGGATGATAGTCCTTCCACTGTAACTTTACCTTGTCCTTTCTTTGCATTTTTGTTCTCATAATTAAAAATAAAAAATTTAAAAAAATGTCAAAAAAATTTTTCTAAGTACTGTGATTGTCCTTAACATAAGATAAAATCATCAAAATTCTTTTCTTATATATTTGTTATGTAATAGGAAATCCCTATTATATAATATTAAGCATGCATATAACACCATTTGTAAAAAAAAATTCTTCCAGTGACCCTACAATCTCTTTTAGATACCCTTTATTTACTATGCTTACAAAAGGATGTATTTTATAAATTGTGCCATAGTGTGCTTTTTATTTAAAGAACTTTATTCAAGTGTAATTTCAGTTCACAGTAAAATTTCATGGACTAAAAAATAGTTCCATATTATTGCTATCACCCAAATGGGTCAAATTTTTTTCTGTTGTGAACAATCAAATAAAATTTTATCTGAATGTTATTAATATAAATTCTACCAAAATCACTCCATTTATGTGAGTTTTTACTCTTGGTATCATGCAACTGATGATTCTTGACAGTCATGAAATATCTATGTTGTGTCAATTACATTTCTCTGCATTATATTATCCTTTTCTCTAATTCATTGGTTCCCTCTTGGCCACACAATCTTCTCATCTACTCTTTGGAGACTTCCTTGTTTTGAACTTTATTGTTACAACTCCCAAATATTCTATATTTCAAATCAAATATTAGGTTGATCATTAAGATTTATTGACTACTTTTACTTGGTAATATTTATTTATTTATTTATAGAAAATAATTTTGTCCAGAGAGTACTTCCAAGAAATGCTCAGGGATCTGGGGCCATTTGAAGACAGTTTGAAAAATGACCAGCACTTTGGTGCTATGGCATCAGGATGTACTGTTTCTCCACACAGCTCTAGAAATCTCAAAGGTTACAATAATGCTAATAATGTTCAGGGGACCAATTGGTGTCAAGATCAGACCTTAGTCAGAAGCATGCACTGTAACCACCATACTATCTTACAACCACCAGAGCTCATTTTTTAACACTGTCAATTATGCATTATTTGAATGTGCCACATTTTATTTTTATACTTAGCACATGGAGGGAAAGTCAAATTGCCTTAAATTTTTGACAACTAAAAATGAAGGTATTACAAACATCACTGTGCAGTCAAAATCTATTTTGTTTTTTGATTTATTTTCTTGTTTCCTTTTAGAATAATTATAATTTGCACTACTTTTATTAATTTTTATTAATTTTACTGATATTTTTATAGATTAAAGAGCAACAGATTTGCTTGGCAATGTTAGAAAGGATGGAGTGAGTCACCCTAATATTTTGAAATATTTTTATTTTGATGGGAGATTATATAAAATTCTACCAAAATACCTATACATTTTATTTTATCTTTCTCAACAAAGACTCTGTCACGAATAGTTTAATAATTGATAAATGATGATATGGTGTGAATAGATATTTTTATTTCAGGGGTAAAAAATAAACAACAAGAGGAACTTTAAATAATTTTCCACATTAAATATGTTTAATACATTCTTATGATTATATAATTCTATATGTGTATACTATTACAAAATATAATGTATTGTTTTAGTTATCAAATTCTACATAGCTTATAAGCATGTTTGCCTCTTACACAGCCTTGACTTATGAGATAATAAAACTATCCTTTAATTTAGAATTCTTAAGAGATCATTGCTCAAATAGTATTGGAATTAAATTATATTATGATAACTAAACTACTTAGCTTTTTCTCAATATGTTTTTATGCAGGTAATTATTGATACTTGATATAAAAGCATACTTATTATACCACAAATTAAGTATAATTACAATCACTTTTGTTTTGCAAAGATTAGTGTTTAATTGTCACCATAGATATAATGTTTTCTTTCTTCTCAATATATGATAGTATATAAACTCTAGAGTACCTGACAAATTGATTCATAAATATCTTTTTTTTAAAACTGATCACCTCATCCAGTAAGCTCTTTTCAACTAAGTGTGTACTTCCCTGGAAAGAAATCTTTGACACCAAACCTTTCTCAATGTGTTTTTCATCTCAGTATTTCTCAGAGTGTAGATTAAGGGATTGAACATAGGTGCAATGATGGTGTAAAACAGTGCAACTATTTTATCTTCAGGGAAAGTAGTAGGAGGTCTCAGGTAGATAAATATATCAGGTGCAAAAAACAAGATGACCACAGTAATATGAGACCCACAAGTAGACAAAGCTTTCTGTCTTCCCTCAGCCGACTGATTTCTTAAAGAAAATAATATGACCCCATAAGAAAAAAATAAGATAACAAAAGTAACCAATGCTACCATTCCTGAAAAGGCAATTATCAGGACACCATTGATGTAGGTGTCAGTACAGGCAATTTTAAGTAAAGGAAAAACATCACAGAAATAGTGATCGATTTCATTTGGACCACAGAAGGGCAAAGTGATAGCTATTGTGAAAAGAGGAAAAGCATGGATAGCCCCACCAATCCAGGCAGCTATGACTAGGAAATTACACCTTGTCCTACTCATGATAAGCATGTAGTGGAGGGGTTTGCAGATGGCAACATAGCGATCATAAGCCATGGCAGTAAGAATGAATACCTCAACACCACCAAAAAAGTGCATGGTAAAGACCTGGAACATGCAATTGCTATAGGCAATGGTCTTTCTTTCTACCAGCAAGTCAGCAATTAATTTGGGGGTAACAGTGGATGTATAGCAGATGTCCATAGAAGATAAATGGACAAGGAAATAGTACATTGGTTGATTAAATAGTGGGCTGCACAGAACAGAGATCAGAATCAGAAGGTTTCCTCCCAATAGGACAATATA
>PVKC010006572.1:0-16532 GCA_004027635.1 Crocidura indochinensis
AGGAAGAAATCACTCTTCTAAACATATATGCACCGAATGAGGGTCCAGCAAAATATTTAATACAATTGTTGACAAAGCTGGAAAATAACATCAACAACAACACAATAATTGTGGGGGACCTCAACACAGCTTTGTCAACAATGGACAGGTCAACCAGACTGAAACCCAACAAGAATATACTGGACCTGAGGAGAGAAATAGAAGAAAGAGACCTAGTGGATATATATAGGACACTCCATCCTCAGAAACCTGGATACACATTCTTCTCCAATGTACATGGGACATTCTCTAGGATACTTATGTTGCCAGATCAGCACAGGTTTTAACTGTTCATTCATGGTGTTTTGTGGTTTGTTTGGTTTTTTTGTTTGTTTGTTTGTTTGTTTTTATTTAATCCTGGGCAACCATGTTGCTAAGGCATGATTTGGGCTATTCCACCAAAGGAGATATAGGATTCCTATAAATCCTCTTCATGGAATCTTCTCCCATTTGACCACTGCCAGTGTCTGGGCCTCTACCAGGGAAGTGTTCCTCTGAGCACTTGACTCAGTGATTTCCATTCTTGGCTGATACCAGAGCATTTTTATTGCCTTTACCAGAACTGCAGTGGGTCATTTCCAGATGTATAAGGAAGGGTTTGGGAGGAACATGAGAATAGCTCCAAAGCCTAAAGTTCAAGGAGAATCCATGGAGCAGTTGCTCTATGAGGTTCCACCTTCCAGGCACTTTGGAAACAGCATCATGAGGTGGTCCAACAGTATCAATGCTTCTTCTTCCTGGAGTTACTTCCACAGGAAAGCTGGGGCTGTCATGCTCAGGGCGCAGCCCAGCTTCCTCTATGCCACGATCAGTGAAGCTCTGGGCTGGGGCAGCTGTATTGGTGCATTGGGGACTCTACTGTTGCCAGAGAGCATAACCTTAGCTAATTCATGTAGATTATATGGAATTTAGATATAGATAGGCAACTATCATTCAAAGGATATATATATATATATATATATATATATATATATATACATACATACATTTATATATATCCTAGCACACACACACACATATATCCTAGCACACACAGGGTTAGTCTCACATTCCTTTTCCTTACTGTGCTTGAGTTTTCTTTCATTAACATTACCTATTGTAAATTTACTTGTTTACCTCTCTCTACTAGTATTTAAAATTCATGAGTACAGAGTCTTTATTAGTTTGGTTCACAGTTCACCCTCAGCACTTCCCAAAATGCCTGGTATATATAAGCACTAATTTGCTGGATTAATAATTGAAACCAAGCAAGCATAGAATTCATAGACATCTAAGTATTAACTAAGTGTGTCAAAATAGACTATAACAGACTTCTTGTTCACTCTTCCTAACAATGCATTTTCTTGTTCCATGAATCTTACAAAAAAGGGGAAGGAATAATGAAAGAAATGGAAGGAAGAAAGAAAGGGAAAAAAGAAGAAAGATTGCTAAGAGCTACATCAGAGAACATCCAGAGTGCACTAGAGGGTGCTGTATTCAGAACAAAATGGAAACTCCAGGCTGTTTTAGGGTGGGGTCCAGGAAGATTGCATTCCTCTAATGCTTAAAACCTCCAGGAACTGTAGCTTTTGATCAGCAGCTTATTCCAGGCTGGCTGAGAGGTCTGGGGAGGACATTCAGGCGCTCTGGAATACAGCGATAATCAAGAGAAAGAGGGAGTCTTAAATTGAGGATGGAGAGCAATATACTCAGGTTAATGGAAGCACTAGCAATATTAAATGAAATTGCTCTACCACTTCTTCATAAGACGGCACTGGGGAGCCTGCTCTTTGCATAAGCAGGGAGGGTCCTGGGATTTAGCGGGAGGGCAGAGGAGTTGGGGAATCAGTCATGCAGCAACCATTACAGTTCATGGGATCCCAGCTCACAAGCCCTTGGTGCACCTGCCGCATATTTACTTGGGCCCACACAGCAGCCAGGCAAATTTGGGCACGATTTCAAGGGAGCCTGGAGCCAGGGGAGCCTGCTTTAGTCCAATTAAATGAAGCAGTATCAGGTGGAAAGTAATTCTGAGTATTCACCATTATAGGGAGTTTTGTGTTTAAGCCTCTCTGTGGACTTACTTTTAATGAAGAACTAAACTGCGGGGTTTGGAGTTGGGCAGGAGAGGAGGAGCTGCTCCAACTCACAGAGCTGAATCTCTCCCTTAGGTAGCAAGGGCCTGTAAGTCTTCTTAGGACTGTATCTCTGGTTCCTTTATTCACTTTCCTCCTCCTTTGCCCCCAGACACCTGTGTGGTCATGCCACTTCTGTTTTGTAAAAATAACATGAAAATTCACCTGGCTCAGGAGCGCTAGAACATGTATCCAAATGATCATGGTAGATCCAGCGTGTTAATTCTATGGGGGTCTTCTTTCTGCTTCTGCCTTTCTTCATTCCTTACCAGAGTTGGTCTCCCGAGGCAGTGGAAGCTGAAGGAGTGAAGCTGAGCTAATGGGATTTCAGGGAATCAGGAGTCTTATATAACTGCATTAGGGAAAAAACACACGCTCACCAGCCTAGGTAATAAACAAAAAAGGAGGGCGCAATTCGTGAGTTCAAATTGCACAGAGAAGATGAGCTGCTTTCCAACTGTTGAAGAGACTAGGGAAATATCTCTATGTATATATATTTACAGAGGAGGGGCAATACCAAACTTTGAAGCACCAAACTTCAGCCCTCCAGTGACTCTTGAAGATAGTCGCAGAGCCAGAGTTAAGGCAGAAATATCTAAGGTGAATATGTAAGGTGAACCTCACAAACAACACTTATGCCTTCACTTCAGGCCCTAATTCTCCCTTGCCTCCACATATGAAGGTATGAACCCTCTAGCATACCGCCCTCCAACTGTTCACCAGTGCCTCCAAGGCAGAGTGGGGAGACAGATGCTCTCAATACAGGAGTTTATGTCAGTAGAGGTAATTCTAAGAATTCCTGAAGTGAAATAACCTTCCTCTCACCACCCCCAAATGTTTTTGTTAGTCTATGTTAAACAATGGCTGCAGTAACTATTGAAGTTTATATGTATGCATTTACATGTGTGTCTATTATTTATGTGAGCTAATTTCTATACATTCAGTTATTCAGTATCAGCTACAGGTAGACACAGATATTCTTGTTCTTTCTGGAGAGTTATTTCTTATACACAGAGAACCTTTGAATTCACTTTGGGATCAGCATATTATGTGCCCAGTGTCTCTGATCGAATGTATTCTTGCATTTAAACAACAAATGAGAAAGGAAACATCAAATCTATACAACTACATTGAAAAAGAAATGCTTGAATTATATCAATTCTGTTATTTTATAAGACTTTTTAGAGGGGTTGGAGATATAGCATGGATGTAAGGCATGCAGAAGGACGGTGGTTAGAATCCCGACTTCCCATATGGTCCCCTGTGCTTACCAGGGATGATTTCAGAGCTTAGAGCCAGGAGTAATTCCTGAGTGCTGCCAGATGTGACCCAACCCCCCCCCCCAAAAAAAAGGAGTTAATCCCTGAGCAACACCAGACGTGATCCCAAAACAAGGGGCCAGAGAGATAGCATGGAGGTAAGGAGTTTGCCTCTCATGTAGAAGGTCGGTAGATCAAATCCCAGCATCCCAGCATCCCATATGGTCCCCTGAGCTTGCCAGGAGTGATTTCTGAGCATAGAACACTGCTGGGTGTGACCCCAAACAAACAAACAAACAGACAAACAAAAAAGACTTTTTAGAGTTTTTGTTGAAAGTGAAATAGTACAATGAGATGCAATCTGTTTTTTAATCTGCATAAACTTTTGTTTGAATATGAAATTCTTTTCTGATTTGAACAATATCTTTTAAAAATTGACAGTTAATCTTTGCAGATGATCAATTTATGGTTTTAAAAAAATAAAACAAAATAATGGAAATAATCATTATTGAATCCTACCCACCTAAATATTAATATGGTGACATTGAAGCCAGAGTCTAAAATAAATCTTTCCTGCATGTTAAAAATACATAGGTGCACCACAGTGTTCCAGAGATAGGGAAGAATTGTTTGCTTTGGAAGAATTGGGCTTGAACTTACAACCAGTTGCTGCAAAAGTACCTTGTATTTTCATGTATCAGGTAACCTGAGTCCTTCCATAATTCCATCACCTTTGTCATATTGCTCCTTTTCCCACTTTCCTCTCTAAACCCCTGAAATTTCATTGATTTCATATTCCCTCAAAAATTATTAGAAATCACAGTTGATCTCTCTTTTATAAGCCTGCTACTTATTTTACTCTCTTTCTACTTCAGATTTCTTTACAGCTCTTCTTTAATACTTTGATCTAGCAAGGTAGCTTACTCTTGAAAAGATTTCATATTAGTAGATTTGTAAGGTTTGCTCTCTCCCATCCCCGCTATAGAAAACCAATCAAAACAATTGCTTGAGAAAGTCACTTATTAAAGGACTGAAAAACATAAACGTGAACAGGGGAATTATTAGATGTATTAAAAAGAAGACATGTGGGACTGATTTCCAAAATCAGAAAGCAATATTTCCCTGGAACTCATCCAGGGAAAACATAGAACTGGGACTTTTAATATTGCAAGAAAATGGAACAAATCTTGAGAGAAAGACTCAAGTAAGCAAGACAACAGGCTGATAAGAAGTTGACATCACCTGTTTATAAAAAACTGAGCTTGCCAAACGCACTTGCTATCTTTTAATGTTTTAGCTTCAGGATCAGAGAATGAGGTGGCTTCCAAGAACTTCACATATTTATGTGTCTGTTATGAAACTGATAAGATTAGAAATGGGTTTGCTGTATTGGAAATAGAAAAGATCGACATATAGGTAAACACTGACACAATTCTGGACAGGAAGCCTCCAGAAAAGTGCCAAAAAGTTCTCTCTTTGGCCAGGGTTTCACTGATATTCTGGAAGAGCCTAGAATATGTATAATCCATGTCATAAAGACCTGGGAGGACTAACAGACTCTATGACTAAAATGAGCTTGGCTTTGCACAAGTAGGAGGCTCAATCATGAGAGCTGGACCAGTACTGACACAATTAAAAGGAAAGTCTCATGCTGTGGAGGATGATCCCCCAGGGGGCCTGTGAGTAGGATGCCACTTTTTCAGGCAGTGACAAAGACAGGAGAAATATATGTGAAAGAAACTCCCAGGACAGAAGAGTGTGGCCAATAGTTGCAGGTTATTAAACCAGAAAAAGAGAAGCTTCGGGGATAACACAAGAGCTTGTTCATATATATATAAGGGCTGATTTGAAGCAGAGGAATTGAAACTGTGGGTCTGTGCTCCCTTCCTACTTGTTCACATCCTAAAGTACTAACTTCATTAGTACTACAGAACAGAGAGCCTTATTCAAGACAGGATTCTTGCAAGAAGGAACCAGCATGACTGACACTTGGATATCAGTTTTGCAGCCTCTGAACTGTGAAATGACTGGTTTCTGCTGTTTATTCTGCCATGTTTGTGGTACTTTTTATGGCTGCCCCAGAAACACAGACAAGGCTGAGGTCATTAAGTGTGTGGCTGTTTCTGGCGAGTAGCTGACTGTGTCAGGCCAAACTCTACGCGAGGCAACTATGAAGGTCTTTTTTTTTTCTTTCTTTCTTTCTTTTCTTTTCTTTTTTTTTTTTTTTTAACAATTCCATTGGATCAAGAGCTGGCTGAGCAGTCTCATTCAAAAATACTTGTCTGTATTTGAGAACGTGGTCCCATGTGTGGCCTTAGATATACTGCCCTCGTGCTTAGTTTTCTCAGCTGAATAATGCAATTAGCCGCACCTACCTCATCAGCTCTGTAGATGAGCAGATGGAACTGGGCTTGGGTAAAGTGTTGGAGAGAAAATAGTGTAAACAGAGCATATGAGCATGACATCCTTGCACCTTTGAGGCAGTGATTATAGACACTTGTTCTGCCCTCAAAAGTATGGATGCCCTAAGTGACAAGGGAAGCCATGCTCTATTTATCCTGATCAAGTCTGTCAAAAGAAGGAGTAATGCATGAAATTACAGTAGATGAAGGTTTAAGCAAAGAAAAAACTTCTGTTCAGCAGGATCCTTGAAATAATGAAGTGGTCTCTGAGGAAACTTGAAGAACTCCTATACAGACAGAAACATTCAAACGGGCAGCAAGCCTGCCTCCTGAAATCTGTGTGATTCAGAGTTTCAACCTTGTCTCCAGTTCCCCAGTGTCCTCCTTCTCCTTTCATCAGATGTTTTCCCTTGGTGGGTCCCTTGATCTCACTTGCTCCTTATTTGAGGCTCTGATCTGCTCCTGATGTCATTGCAATCGGTCTGTGTTTGTGGTATCCAGGGATAGAGCAGCATCTTCGGAAGGCCTCTCTCTTTGGCCCCTCCTCTCAGCCTGGCCTTCACCCCCCTCCAAGTTGGTGGCAGGCACTGAGGCCGACTCTTCTACCTCTGTGTCATTCTCCTCATTAGGCATGCTCCTGAGCTGGCTAGTGTCAGAGTCAGCACTGCATCAGAATGCAGGGCATGCCTCCGGCTCCTGAGAAGCTGCACATTCCACATGAAATATGAAGGCAACTGCCAGCCCAGGGGAGACCCTGGGTGAATTGAGTGGACAGACAGGAGAGGTGGCGATGGTGGGGGGAAGTGGGTTTCCTGGGGTCAGAGAAAAGTGGTGGGCACCCAGCCCATATTTTATAGGACCTCTTTGGAAGGAGGAGGGCTACAGGGAGGGGGCACCTGGTTTATGTATCCTCTTGGCTGCTCCTGACATGCACTCCCCTGTTACATTCCTTCTGCATATGCTCACAGTATAGCTGTGATTATGGTGATGTGCCCTTTTGAGATAGGCAGCCAGCTCTCTCCCCTGCTGTGCTGATCACCGACCCTTGAGTTTCTCTATAGGGACAACCTAAATCGTAAGTGCAGTCCATGTGGATTTCTGTGTACCTGATCGTCTGAGGCATAATAAAAGTAATGATTGTCCAGGCCCAGGGGATATTTGTTGCACAGCTCCTTGGGGAGGCCAAGGTTAAATGTGTTTAGCCAGCAGTGGCCTTAGATGACTCCTAGGTCTGCTATCAAAGCCCCTGTCCTCACCTCTCCCACAAATCTACTGAGCTCTGAGCTGGACTTTGAGACAGCTATTCTGAGATGACAAGGAAAAGCATGTCCTTCCACCATGAGCTCACAAAGACACCGGAGTCTTCAATGGATTCAGTGCATTAGGCCTGTCTCCTCTCTCTTCAGAATATTCAGGCCCTGCTGAGGCTTATGCTGTCTCATGGATCATCATCTCTGCCCTGCTCATGAGATCTTTGAAACAGAGATGCTAACCCTAACCTAACTTGTTATAGGCTGGGAAGCTGGCACACAGTAGGGACTTCATGATTCTGGACTTGTTTTACTTGTTTGGTAAAACCTCTGTCTCACTCTGTTCTAGATTTGGAAATGGAAATAGTGATTTTATCAGAAAGAAAAAAAATTTTTTTCTGGGACAAGCAGAAGAATTGTAGTTTTGCAGCTCGTGGAGAGACACAGAGACAGAGAGACAGAGAGAGGCAGAGAGAGAGGCAGAGAGAGAGACAGGGAGAGAGAGAGAAAGAGAGAGAGAGAAAGAAAGAGAGAGAAAGAATGAGAGAATGGACTTGAAATGTGGGTAGAGCAGCTAGTAATAATGCATCAGAGCTCCCTCTACAGGTCAGCCTTACTCCACTTCTTACTGTAATTACCTTTACTGATTTTTAACACTCATCCCACACTGGAAACAAAAATGACTGGTCTCTCCAAAGTTGGAAGTTTTGAAGGGCCAGTTACAGTGGGCACAATTAGGGCACAGAATCCATTCCATTTCCTACTAATTAAGAGCATCCAACCTCCTTTAGATCAGAGAACAATCATACATATCTCTCTGTGTATATATATATATATACATGCATACATACATATATACATACATATGTATATATGTTTCAAGATAGAGTAATTATATATGTTCAGCACCAGTTCAAGCACTAACCCAAAATGTTCAATTCCATAGTTTTAGAACTGATGAGTGCTCTACTTACTTATTTGCTTAAGCAATGTTAAAAGGTTTTTACCCCTCTGTAGTTCAAAGCAAAAATGCTCTGATAAATACATTTGTTTGATCACCTCTCTACTTGCAGAGAAATTCATCTACTCTGTTATACAATAGACTATACCTCTTCATGTGGATTTGTAGATTTTATAAATCTGTTTTATCTTGTCCATTCTGTTTGCTTGCTTTAAGCAGAACTGTTTTTAACCAACACACTCAGAGAAGATGTATATTATGTATATTACTCATGCCAAGACTTTACATGAGGGAATTCTTCAAATTCCCTGAATAACAGATCTCATAGTTGTCACTGGCAAAAGTTCCTTTCTCTCTGCAATACACAGTTCACAGAACAGTAGATATTCTAGAAGTGCTTCCATGTAAGAGCAGCTGGCTGGGATAGCCTTCAACTGTTAGGAGCTTATTTCACAGGAAAGATATTTGTCTCTCTAGTAGATAGGAGATGAACCATTTCCAGACAACAGAGGATAGAAGAGGGCAAACTTCTCGGTTACATACTGTGTGGCAAACTTTGGCCAATGCATGGCACAGCTTGTGAAGAAGTAACCTGCTTGTCCACGATCACAGATGCTGCCTGGGACCCCTGCAGCAACCCTTTGCCCATAGACACAAGCTATTAAGTGACAGAACATGCCTGTCTGATCACACTTTTTTTCTTCTCTTCACTTCCTTGCATCCTCATTTGCCTCTGTGGGCTATGATCTTGTTCTGTTCTGCCCAGTCTAGAACATTCAGTGCCTGCTGGCCACACTTTAAGTCCAGCACCATGTTTATCACCATCTTAGACTAATCTAATGAGAAGGCAATAATAGAGGCCACCTCCTCCCTGGTGTGAGAGAATTCCTTGACATCGACATGCACAGAAACAGGAGATGCTTGGAATACAATTTCTTTTCTTTGTGGATCCTCTCAGCCTCTGGGATGGAACATGCAATCCATGAAGTCAGTTAGTTCCAGGACAGGCAGAATTCCCCTGGCTTACTGTCAGCCCTGAACCCATCTCATTTTTGCTCTGCAGGTGTTGGAAAGAAGATGCAGCCCTCCCCTGTCCCCAACAGGGATGGGTGGGAAAGGCTGCGTAGAGCTAGGGTAAGTGTGCACATGTGTGTCTGTGTGGTCCTTGGAGTGAGGGCCATGGAGGGGCCAGTCTGCAAATCAACATCCAGAAAGCGAAACATTTTCCACTGAGAAATGGAATGACTGCCCATGGAATTCTTACCCAGCCCGAGCAGTAAGCAGTAGCCCCTCCTTTTCATTAGTTAAACAAAGAGGGTTATTTTTCAAATGAAACTCTTCAGTGTGAAAAACAACATATTCCCAAGGCTTTTATAAGAGTAAGCTTCTCCATGTTGGAATAAACATATCTATAAAGACAGCAGCTCCAATGGGCCATGCAGATGCCCCGATCAAATGGGAGGGTCAGCCAGGCCAGCAGGGACATTGGAACTCATGGCAGGCCTCTTAAGCAATCCCAAGTAAAAAGGATAATGAAGGAAAGGAAGCAAAGTCTGTAAAGATTGGTCTGGACTATTCTGTGGGGGCTGAGATGGGGTAGGGGAAATAAAAATATTTTCTTTATGTCCATTAATGCTACTCTTTCTTCCCTCAAGTTAATGAACTCCCTTTGGTTAGAAAATAATCTGCAAACTCAAGCCTTGGTTGGTTCAATGGGATGTGTTTTGCTTTACTAAACTTTTATCCCTCAGACTTTTCTCAGACACAAACTGGTTTCCACTCTTAGGTCAAGGGGGGTCATCATTCCAAAGCTTTCTCTTGAGGGTTTCCTCTTTATGAAAACTCCCAGGTACCTGCATTTGCTAAAGACAGAAAGACAGGCAAAAACTTTGAGGACCACTGCTCACGTTCAGGATCTAATTCTGGTATTTATTCTTTCCCTCAGTTCTTCTGCCAACAGGATTATGGATGGTATCTACATCATAGTATTACCATGAAGATTAAGTGAGAACCTGCTTATAATGAACCTTTGCACAGTATCTGGATTTTAAAGAAAAGAGAGCTTAGTACAACTGAAACCATTCTTACAAAGTTAAAGGGACATGACCTGGAGCAAAGGTCTAAGCTTTTTAATTTAATAAATAATCGTTCTTTGAGGTTTCTTCTTTTCCCATCTCACTTTCGGAGAGTGTGTTGTTTAAAAAAATAAAAGCAGACACAAAATAGCCTGTCTTAAAATCGGAGCTTCCTTCTCTAATCAGTCCATGAACATTTCGGGGAGCGCTCTATTTAGCTTGGCTGGCCCTTGGTTTTGCCATGAGTAATAGGTTGGGCTTAATTTCAAACTGCACACAGCCAAGATCATTGGATACTTGAGCTTCCCCAAGCTGAGTTGATACAGCTGCTCTGCCCCTGGTCACTAGTGAGTGGTCCCTGTGGATTCCAAAATGTCTTAACACTGACAGGTCAAGGTGCACTGATCAACCACCATATGAAGGACAAGGGAGCCCACAGAGAAGGAGCCCGAGTGAGAGAAGACCTAAGGACCTGAAGTGTACTCCAGGGGAGTGAGGGAAAGCTGCAGCAGAGAAAGGAAGCCCCAGAAAGTGGAATGGGAAAGAGCATTATGACTTGAGGTCCTCTTGCTACTGGGAGAGAGGTGAGACCTTCTTGAGGAGAAAATCACCATAGTGATCAAAAGGGAGCTAATATTCCTCACATTATAAGGTCAGTCAAATCAAATGATGATACATACTTTCAGAGGGATTGAGTGGGGTTTTCTTTTAAATATAGACTTTATTCAACTGGAATAGGATGGATGAAATTTAATTCAGCTCTTTTTTTTTCCTATAGGAACTTAGCTGTGGCATGAAAGGAGGATTGCCTAAGGCCACTTGAGAAAACACATTCTGTGAGAAAACAATGCTGATGGACAAATAGAGCAAAGTGTTAATTCTGAGGCCACTCTAACCTCAAGGACAGGCAGGCTGGTAAATGATTTGGGGAAGCTAATGAGAAGTGCTCTCTTTCCAGGCTAGCAACTGTCTCTTTGGATTCAGAGGTAGCAACACCCTTACCTTAAAAGGTTTGGATTGATGATCTGGGCCTAATAAAAGCCCCTTCTCAAGTCTGTTGGGAAACCCAAGCATTTCAATAGTGAAAGATAATGAAGATATTTTAGAAGCAATATGATTATGATATACATTATGAATGATAATTACAATTAATCATATTAGCCTTCATAGTTCCCAATATTATAACAACACTGGTTGATTCATCTTCCCCTTGTGCTTTTGAAGAAAAATTTGCCTCAAAATTTCCCTTTGGATCTTTATTTCCTGAAGAGAGGCATTTGATGGGAGAGTGAGATTTTCATTGTGTGAAGGTGGGGAGTTGCTATACTCCATAAATTCTGAAGCTTCTATATGGCCTCTAGAGTTGACAAAGCCCCTGGACAAAATTCTCAAACAGCTATTCTGTGCTTCAATATGACCTAAACTCACTTATGAATCTGCATTAATCCAAAGGAAGGCATGTTTTGACTCCTGTCTGCATCTAAATCACTCTCCTTTTAGTCTTCCCCCCCCAAATTCCCTCCTCTTTTGCCCCAAACCCTAACAATCATGACTTTAAATTATTTCTTTTTAACATTTAATAATAAACTCTGCCACTAGATGTAAGCCCAATGTATATGTGAGAGATCTTTGGTTCACTGCTCTAAAATGAGGTGGATAATGGACAACTTGCATGTAAAAGAAGCCAGTAAATAATTGCTGAATGAAAGTGAGTTACACAGCTAGGAAAAAGTTGCACACTAGAAGGCGGCTCTCTTCTCATTGACACCAAAATATTCACAATCTACTTAAATACCACAAAGGTCACCAGTGACTTCCCACAGGCCAAGTCCAGTAGCTTTCTTGGTTCTCATCCCTCGGCTGCTCTGTGAAGGCTGGTGCAGTTAGCTCTCCTCACTGCCTGGAGCTCTGCTTTCTTGGCTCCCCTGGCTCCATATTCTCCTCTCATCATGCATTGGCTGACTTTTCTTCCATTTCTCTTACTCCTTGAAGGGAGTTCTCATGGGCTCTAAAATCAGTCTGATCATTTCCTCATGCTGTTCGCCCTCCATTGACAGCTTCCCCTTTCAGTTGTGTTGCTTGGAAAGTCTACATTTCTAACCCTGAAATGCTCTTTCTTGTGCATTTTCCCCTCCCTTCTGTTAAAATTATCCCTGTTCTTCAAATCCCCAAGTTAGAATCCTTGCCCCTTTTCCCTCAACATTATTCCTCATGTTTACTAGATACTAACATATCAGCAACAAAAATGGAAAATATTAAGTTTTCTCATCATGACTCAAGTCTCTTGCAGTTCAGACTTTCCTATATTTCAGACTTTGCACTTTCTCCTATTTCTCTATTACATTTTTAGTCAAATGACTATTTCCAAATTTTCCTTTGCCAATACTTCCTCTATATCATTGCCCTATTCTACCTTTCCTTTAGGAAAGGAAGTATACCCTTTTAAATGTGTCTACTTCAAAAACCCCCTTTGAGCTTTTAAATAAATTATACTGTCTTTTGATTTAAACTTTAAACATACTATATACCATTATTTTGTCATTCTTTTGCTTCAATTCATGAACTCTTGCTTATTTCTATCCTTTAGAGAAAGATGAATAGCTGGAAAGACCAAACTAAACAAAAAGAAAGTGGACACAATTATCAAATTGCCAATACATTCTTGATTCTCATTAAAAATTTTGAGGCCACATAAAACTTTATCTCCTTTTAGTACCCAACTCTTGTCCAAAGTACTCAGTTATAACTATCATTGTCATGGTAGTTGTCAGTGCAGTTAGTGCTGTAATTGCAGTCACCACTCTTTGTGGCAAGCTTCATATCATGAACTGGTCTTCCCGAATCTCTCATCTCTATTGTCTCTGGATATTATTACCATACTGTCTTTTATTTCTCTTATATCCCACAGATGAGTGAGACTATTCTGTATCTATCCTTCTCTCTCTGACTCATTTCACACAGCATAATAGTCTCCATGTTGACAATAGTTCAAAACACAATGTGAGAAAAGAGAGAGTATGAGAGAGAGGAGAGAGAGAGAGAGAGAGAGAGAAGCAGAATGCCTGCCCCAGAGACAGGCAGAGTATGGAAGTGGGAGGGAAATGAAGACATTGAAGGTGGCAGGTAAGTGGCACTGGTAAAGGGTGGTGTACATTCTGTGACAGAATCCTGATATGAACATTTCTGTAACCAGGGTGCTTAAATAAAGAAATTATTATTAAAATGATAAAAATATAGTATTACAAATTTTAAGGCCACCAATATAACTGAAAGGACTGAACATGCACTTATCATGTGGAAGACCTGGGTCCAACCCTAACACTGCATTCTCCCCTAGCCACTATCAGGAGTAACTGTCAAGTACAAAGCTAGGAGTAGTTCTTAAGATCTACCAGGTATGTCTCAAAAACGAATAAATAAATATTAAAAAGATATTATGAATAGCTTTTAATAATATATTTAAAAATAAAAGAAAAGTAGAAAATTTTTAGAAAATGCAAAGATAGATATAAGAAGAAATAATTTTATAAATATTTTATATTTATATATTTTTATAAATAGATTCAATATATAATTAAAATTTTCCCCAACGAAACCCTGAATCCTTTTGGTATGAATAAAAATTCCTGCTATATCCCGGGGCCCGGGAGATAGTATGGAGGTAAGGCATTTGCCTTTCATGCAAAAGGTCATCAGTTCGAATCCCGGTGCCCCATATGTTCCCCCGTGCCTGCCAGGAGCAATTTCTGAGCATGGAGCCAGGAGTAACTCCTGAGCACTGCCGGGTGTGACCCCCCCAAAAAAAAATTCCTGCTATAAAACTGAGAAAACTATTGTACCAATGTTACACAAGCTCTTTAAAGGAATAAAAAAAGAGGAAACATTTTACAACTTACTTTTATGGCACCACTTCAAAACTGAAATATGTCAAGGATTCACAGACAAGGAATGTAGATACAAAATTTCTAAGTGATATACAAGTAAATCAAAACATTAAATCTAAAGATACATTGAATTCAGAATAAAGCAAAATTTATTCCAGATATTCAAGGTTGATTCAATACTTAAAAAGCAGTCAATATATAATGTTTTGAATCAATGTTACCATAAGAATTAAAATTCAAATGTCATTTAATAGTTATAATATAAAAAATAAAAATTAAGTAGAATCCCCAGCACTGCATTAGTCCCTCAAACAGAAGTTGGACTCACTCCTGAGTACAGAACCAGGAATAGTCCCTGAACACTTCTAGGTATGGCTCTCAAATACTACACAAGTAAAGTCAAATAAATCAAAGATACATGTTCATCTCAACAGATGAATAAGGACCATCTGAAAAAACTCGATTCTGGTTTATGACAAATAGATACTCTCAAGTAGATATGGAAGGGAATACTTTAATCTGCAAAACATATGTCTAACAACCTAGATCCAATAAGGAAATAAGAATGCACCTTCCTGAGATCAGGAGTAAATAAGGATGTTTATTCTCAATTCTGTCCAACAGTGAACTGAAGAGTCTAGCCAGAGTGATAACATAAAAAAGAAATGATTAAACTTAAGAATTAGAAAATGCAGGAAACTGAGGCTCAGATGTGGCTCTAATGGTAAAGCACAAGCCTTCCATGTGCAAAGTCTAGGTTCAATGACCAGCATTGAAAATAGTTATGAAAATTGAAGAAGAAAGTTAAAGGATTCAGACCTGAAAGTATTTTTTTACTTAATAAAAAATACATTTTTATTAAGTAAAGATCATAAAGATAGCATAAAATTGGGTCAAGACAAACAAACCCATGGAGTTGAATGAATAAAACAGGAAGTGAGTTTCCTATCAGTTACCTGAATTAGAACAAAGGTTTGCTGCAATGCAGTGTGTAAAGTATGATCTTTTAAAAAATTGTTGGGCTAACTGGATTTGAAAAATAACTCTGATTGCCATCTCACAGTATATACAAAAAAAAAATACGCTCTAGATGGATCATAGATTTGTATAAAAAGTAGAATGAAGTAGCTTCTAGAATACAGTGTGTAAGAATATTTCAATCATCTTTGGGTAAGTTTAGTTAAATCAGACCTAAAATTCACTACTAACCAAAAGACAAAAGATTGATAAATTTGCCTTATTAAAATTAACTTTTCTTGTGGGGAGTGAAACATGTGGGCAGTGTTCAGGGTTTACTCCTGGCTCTGCACTCAGCAATCACTCCTGGCAGGGGTCAGAGGAGTCTATGTGGTATTGAGGATCAAGCCCAGGTTGACCATGTGCAAGGCAAGCTCCCTACCTATTATACTCAACCTGAACCTTAAGTAATTTTTACAAAATGAAAAAAAATACAATCATACATTGACTTGTTTTTTTAGACATGTCATGGAGCTGGAGAAGCTATTTCTGAAAATATGCTTGACAAAGGACTTTAACTCAGGGATTTAAAAGATTTCTAATAGAACAACATGATATAAAATACATTAAAATGGATAAAATAATTGATTACTTTACATAAAAATTAGTTATATTGGGAATAAAGTTTTGTGAGCGGCAAAATTAAGAGGTTAATATTAAATGCAAAATTAAGAGGTTAATATAAGTCCTCCAAATGTTTAAGACTTAAGATGAATTGATAATTCTAAGCATTGGTGTGCATGTAGAACAACAGGAACTATCACATGCTGTTATTTGGACTGTAATTAGATACAATTGCTTTGAAAAACTGTGTATGCAGTGTCTATTAAAGCTAAACATATGCAAACCCCTTTACCCAACTATTCTCTTAGATATATACCCACATAAATGTGTGTATAAGTGACCCCCAAAGACAAGTATAAAAATATTCATAGTAATGCTTTTTTTTTATAAACCAAAGTTTGGAAAAACACAGTATCAACAGTGTAATAGAAGTATAGATTATGGCATATTCAGAAAATGGAGCATTCTGTCAATGAGAATGAACAAGTTACTATAATGAGAATGAACTTCATCAACATGAATAAAATTATAATAAAAAATGAATTAAAGAAGAAGAAAAGGAGAAAATATTGCATATATGAACTCAAAAAATGGCAGAAATTAGTTGATTTATTCAGATGAGTGTCTAAAGTGAAGTCACACTTGGTACTATCTTTGAGTTAATACTAATGTCCCAAGAGCAGATCTAATGGTTCACTCTGAAGAATTAACCCCATTGTACAATAGTGATTATTATCTCAGTTATTTTTCAAATTATAAATCTCACCAAAACAACAGAAGCAAAATCTAGACCAGAAGACCTAAATAAACTCAGACCCTAGCATTCACCAATAGGTTGCTTTCTGTCTTGTAGTTCTGGCACTTTTTCTATTCATAGTTTCCACTGCTTCCCTGGTTCTATCATATTCTGTCATGATTCTATCATATTCCTCTAGTCTTCCTTTTACTTCCAATTGGAACTTGGTAT
>PVKC010006572.1:16632-30959 GCA_004027635.1 Crocidura indochinensis
AAAAAAAGAATTGTTTTCTCATTCTCAGCTTCTGTTTCAATATTTTATGAATAAAAACTTCATAATTTAATCTTTATATTTCTTTTATAAATTTTGTTAATGACTTTGCTCTGAATGCTCATACCTTCCTTACTTTGTTTTATTTCTAAAATGTTATGTTCTTGGTTTTTTTTTCTAATGATTTTATGTTCTTGTCATCTATAATTTAACCATTACTATTCATTGGCTTGCTTGATCACCTCAAGCCCATTGCTTATCCTTCCTTTCTCCCTCCCTCTCTCCCATTGTTCCTTACCATGGAATAATCTCCCCAGCACCAACACATAGCTTTTAAAAAAGGCTTCATCGCTGCTTTTCTGTGGATAAAATTGGAAAAGGAAGAATAGAAAAAGCACTTCCTCATTCTTTCAGCTCTGGCAGTAAAGAATCAAGTGATCTGATACTAGGAAAGGCGGGGGAGAAGATTGAAAAATGGTAACTATAACAAGTGCTTCCCAGCTGCCTGAGTAGTTTAACAGATTACTTTCCTTACAGATTTAGCTAAGAAGCAGTCTAACTTGAATCCATTGATGGAACTATTTGGCCTTGCTTTTATTTTTTCTTTTCCAGAATAAATCCTCTGGTCCTCAATGGGAGACATGGAAGAAACAAGGGAGTCTATACTTTTCTTTTCTTTTTTTTAAATCTATAGGAAGGTTTTGGCCAGAAAATTTTCAAACACTAGAATAAATTTTTAATTTGGACTTTGATATCCAGGCAAGCCCCGCTCATGTTCTCTTGGGTCTCCTTCCCAAAGACCAGACTTCAAACAGACATGCTTGCTGTCTTAGCAGAGAGGCAGCCTAGCTGTGCCACGCCAGCCACAGAGGCAGCAGTCAACAGAAACCTTGCACGTTTGGCTGTTTGGGCGGGACCCCAGTTTGTTACTTCACCCTGGAAACCAACACATCTTATTCTGTGAACCTGAAGCAAGGTTCCTGGAAGGATAATGAATGAACAGATCAACCACAGGAGTGGAAACTCTGGGGACCTTGTGTTTCCACCCGGGGTCTTTGCCTCTTCATATTTTGAAGAGGAAAAAACAAATAAATGTTATTTTGTTTGGATTGATTATTTATTTCTCATTCTCTTGGTTTTCTACTTGTTAGGGTTTAAGTTGTGCAAGATGTCTTTGTCTTCTTTCCGTCCCTCCTTTCCTCTTTTCCTCCTTTCTTTGCTTCTTTTCCTTCCTTCCTTCCTTCCATCCTTCCCTCCTTCCCTCTTTCCTCCCCTCCCTTCTCATTCTTTCTTCCCTTCTTTCCTCCTTCCTTCCTTTCTTCCTCCCTTTTCCTTTCTGCCCTCCTTCCCTCATTCTTTCTTTCCTTCCTTTTCTCCTTCCTTTCCACCTTCCTTCCCCTTCCTTTCCTCCTTCCTCCCACCTTCCCTTTTCACTTATTCCCTCTTTTCCACATCTCCTTTCTGCTCTCCTCCCTTTGCTCCTCCCTCCCTCCTTCCCTCCTCCCCTCTCCCTCCTTTCTTCCTTCCTTCTTTCTTTCTTTTCTTCCCTCCCTCCTTTCTTACTTCTCTCCCTCCTTTATTCCCTCCCTTCCTCCTTCTTTCCTTTCCTCCCTCACTCATTCCCTCACTCCACCTCTCCTTCCCTCTCACCCTCCCTTCCCCCTTTCCTCTCATTCTCTTCCTTATCCTCCCTCCCTTCCTTCATTCTTTCCTTCCTTTCCCCTCCCTCCCTCCTTTCTATTCCTTCCTCCCTCCCTCCCTTTTTCATTCCATCTCTCCTTTTCTTCCTCTTTCCTCCCTCTCCCTCCTTCCCTCCCTTTCTCCTTTCCTTTATTCATTCCCTCCCTCCCTGCTTTCCTCCAGTGGTCCGTCCTAGGCTGGTGCATATAAGGCAAATGTCCTACCACAGTGCTACTGCTCTGGCCCTCTCTTATTTTTGGACCATTCCCAGTGTTGCTAAGGATCTTTTTCCTGATTTTGTGTTTAGAAGTCACTTCTAGTGGTAATCGGGGAATATGTAGTTCTGGGGGTTGAATTCGGATTGTTCTCATCAAGGCAAGCACCTTACCCCTGTTCTACCTCTCTAATCTCAACAGAGATTCTTTGGTTTCACTAATTTTCAGGAACTTGATCAACCAGAATGAGAAATGGGGAGAAAGGGAACATTTTCTATTACAGCTCCTGAAGTTTATTTCCTTTCTAAGACCAGAGACTCAAAGTAATAGTAACAGAATACCCAGAGGCATTTGGAAAAGTGACTGCCCTGAGACTGTACACTGTCACCTGAAATAACTGATTATGGAAATAGCTTGGGATCCCAAGGCAAACACTGGAGTTGGAGAATTATTTGGACCATAACAAAATACAAATGATTAAATACCAATCTTGACAGGGTTCTCAGAATAAATCATTTCCATTCCCACCATGGCAATAGCTTGCTGAGATTGCTTTGAGACAGGTTTTGGGAGCTGGTAATTAGACACTCACGCTTTAGGATAATCCCCTTAGTTCTTCATGAGGATACAGGAGCAGAACTTTCTGCTTCTCACTGTGGCCAATATGCAAGTCCACTCTGTAGAAATTGGGAAGTCTAGAAGCCAAAGTGACCAGGATAATTGTGATGTCTTTCAAGAACTCACTACCCCCATCAGATATGTTGATCTTAAAAACCTGAGTGTATACATTTAGAGTTATTAGCAGGCCAGGTTGTATTTTTAATCAAACCAAATATCAATACCATGTCACAGCTAGTTATGTCCTTCTGCACATTTCTTACATCCACCCAATCTTGCTTCATCTCATTAGCACTAATAAGGTTTAGTTCCTTTCATATAGTTTTTTTTTTTTAAGAAGTCAGGGGGCCCGGGAGATAGCATGGAGGTAAGGCATTTGCCTTTCATGCAAAAGGTCATCGGTTCGAATCCCAGTGCCCCATAGGGTCCCCCGTGCCTGCCAGGAGCAATTTCTGAGCATAGAGCCAGGAGTAAGCCCTGAGCACTGCAGGATGTGACCCCCCCCAAAAAAAAAGAAGTCAGGCTCCAGTGTTCTCTTAACCAGTGCCTCAATGAGTTGCATATCACATTAGAATTTGTCACTTTATCCTCTTGGCCTCCATAGTAATTGGCCATGTCAGTGAACCAGTTCTGTATGCTCACCATTAACTGAAGCTACTTCAGAAGAGGGACTTGATATCTCTTTATTTGTGTTCCCAGTACTTGCCAGAATATGCATGGAATGAATATCTGAAGGAAGTAAGAGAGTGTAGAGGATGAGAATAAGACTGGCTTAGTGATTCAGTTCTCTGGATCTGCTTGCAAAGTGCTAAAATGCACAGAAACAGAAGTTCCAGAAACACTTCCTGGAAAGTATTATATTAATATGTAAACTCTGCTTTGAATGCCAAAGCTCTACAACATTGGTAGAATCAGGAGAGCTGAATGGGCTTCCTAAAATTCTCTCAATACTAGGGCCCCACTCTAGAATAGCTGCCCTTTGCTTGATGTATCATGTGTTCTGGCTCCCTGTGGTCCTTCATTCTCATTATATTAGAGCCAGGTAATCACTTAAGCAGATGGACCTTCTGTCTCTTCTATTCATCATGTGATGCTCATTCCCAGGCTCCACCTGGCATTTATGACTCTCCACCCATACCAGTGGCCTCATCCAACTCTCCAGACTCTCAGGGGGCCATCATGTTATCATATCTATAAAATTCTTCCTTAGATTGATCTTTCAGTGGTTCTCTGCCAATCAGTATTCATTCATTATTTTATAAGTCACTTAACATATTACTTTAAGGAACTTTTCCAAGGAATCATAACCCAGTCAATTTCCTGGTACTTAGCACCCCCTTCTTGCTTACAAGTACATTATCTGTACTTTATCTTCACCATCCTCCTTTTCCTCAGTAGTTCTTATTGAGAATTCTCAAAAGCATAGTTAACAAACCTGCTGGATCTGTGGCCCACCTATTTTAAGTGACTGGGATTCAAATTCAGGTTGAAATAACTAGAGAGTCCAGTTCTTCATCATAGTAATGTATGCAACATCCCCTTCACATACCCCGCCTTCCTGCCAACTTCCCAGACCAGAAGATCATACTCCTTTTTCCCTATTCTGATTTCATATCTCAGTGGAAAGAGAAGCACCATAAGCCATAGAGGCAGGAATCTGAACAGTTGGGTTGCAGCTCCCAGGGTTCCTCTTTATCATAGCAACCATGAACTAGGTTTGAAACAAAACAGCTATATAGACTCAGATGCTGCTCTTCTTGGGGTGTTAGAGAACAACCTATCTTGGGACACAGAGCAAAGAGCAAATGAGAAGAGGTGGTCCTCCTTCCAGGACTCCCCGACACAGTAAATGCAGATATTCATATTAGTGTTATGTTTGCCTCAGTGTTGGGTAGGGAGAAAAAGGAACAAGGGAGGGAGATGGAAGCATGAGTGAGAACAGGAGACCATGGGCCAAAGCCCAGTGGCTAAACCAGGGGAAAAAACCTGGAGGCAGCCACAGGGGTCATGGCCTCCTGCTATCGATGCATTGGCCTGACCCATAGCTGGCTGTGTCTGTGCAGAAGGAATCTTTGGACACAAGCCTGAGGTTTAGAGTTCACTCCTAGTGAGCGACGAAACGAGGTTATTTGTTTTATGGTAATGATCTCTATGAGCCTCCCAACCCTGGACTGCGGTTGGAGTGCCACACGGCAGGCCTTCCTCCATGTGTGAAAGGGTTTCCTCAGTTTGGTGGGATTCATTTGTTTTTTAAACGAGGCTGTTTATTTTCTTTTCTTTTAATGTTATGATTTTTTTCAGACTCACAAGAAGGATACATAATGCACAGCCGAATCTGCAATCTCCTATTTTGTCAGCTGCTAGTGTTGATTAAAAGTTCAATAAAGATCCTGTGATAAAAACAGAGCTATGTTCAAAGGATCTTGTTATGCTTTAAAAAGGCTGAGCTTGGCAGAAAAGATGTGGAGTCTAGGTTTGCTACCTTGATATTTTCCCTTTTCTCAGGTCGGAAGGGGAGCAAAGCAAGGAACAGTTGTGACAGTTTCTAGAACCTCTGGACTATTCAGTCAGATCTCAAATAAAAAGCAAGGCTGAGTTTAAACACTGTGGACATCGCTTATCAAAGCAGTATTTAATATGTAACTCAGTTGCCCTCTCCTCATCCCTAAGCCATTACATTGTTTAACGGTCTCTTGATGCAAGACTGTCTCATGGCCTGATATATGGAGAAAGAGAGAGAGTCCCAGCCAAAGTGAGGCTACAGACTCCTGGAATCCCATATCTATCCATTCATCCAACTCAATTCAGCAAGATTCCATAGAACTATCAGTAATACATGGCTTTAAAGACAATACCACGGATCACTCAAGGGTCCTAGGGGAGAGGTGTCAGCAGTGTCCACCTGCTCCCCTTCTATCCCCACTTCCCTCCAGACAACTCATTCCTGGCAGCCTCTGAAGTCTCTGAACTCTTGCTGTGAAAGAGGCCAGGAAATGGCTGGGCATGAAATTCAGGCAAGCCAAAGTCGCTGACTTTATGCAAAGCAGGCAAGTGCAGTCAAAACACTTACAGCAATCAATTGGAGTTGTTGGGTAAAGTTTTTTCCATGTCCCATACATTATTGAACAGTTAATTTCGTCTTTGTGCCTGCAAGACATTCCAGCTCTCAGATGACAGCTTTATCCATTAAGGAGCACATGGTGACAGCCCTACAGCGAGAGCTTTGCCAGCCCTGCCTGCCGGGAGGCCAGTCTACATCACCACCGAGAAATCCTGGGACACATCAACATCTTAATCAATATGCGAGAGTCAATTACCGGGGAGGCGAGGGCTTAAGCAGAAGCTGATGATGAGGTTCACGTGCAAATGGACGTGATCGATGGGCAAGTGAATCCCACACATAGATTCACATCAGTTCTCCCACTCTCCAGTCCCCAGCACCCAGTTTCCCTACTGGCACGGCAACAACTCTTTCTCTCTCCCAGCATTATTATCAACCTGCCAATCACTTGCTTTATTTGAGTTTCTTTGATCCTCTTACTTGATAAATGTGTTGAGAACAGAAAACCCAAATGAGATTCTGTTTTTGGATCATTAGACACACAAGTTGAACCCATACAATTGAGTACTCTGAGTCCAGAAATCATCCATTGGCACCTCTCAGGTAAAATAATAGCCTGGGATCTTTTTAACTGAAATGCCTATTAGGACCTCCTCACTCAGACCTACATCCTCTCTTGTGTAAATAATAGCAATAACTTCTTAGTTGGTCCTTGAGTTTCTCAAGTTTTTTTTTTTGGGGGGGTTTTTGGGCCACACCCAGTGACGCTCAGGGGTTACTCCTGGCTATGCGCTCAGAAGTCGCTCCTGGCAGGCACGGGGGACCATATGGGAATGGGGGGATCGAACCGTGGTCTGTCCTAGGCAAGGCAGCAGGCACCTTACCTCCTGCGCCACCTCCCGGCTCCCGAGTTTCTCAAGTTTTACCTTTCCTATCTATCCTTCACTGACGGTTGGATTATGTCACACCCTTTCATGAAAACCTTTAGACTTTGCTAGTTATAAAATCCAGACTTGGGTTGGGGTGGTGGCGCAAGTGGTAGGGCATCGACCTTGCACGTGCTAACTTAGGTGCTAACCTAGGATGGACCACAATTCTATCTCCCTGTGTCCCATATGGTCCCCCAAGCAAGGAGTTATTTCTGAGCACATATCCAGGAGTAACCTCTGAACATCGCTGGGTGTGGCCCAAAGCCCCCCCCCCAAATAAAATTCAGGTTCAACTTAGTCCTCTCAGAACTCACTTTCAGGATTCTTGGTGTGGGATCCTACTCTTGAAATGTCACTTAAGAAACCAAACTTGTTTCCTTAACTAGCTCTCTTACATCTTCATACATGGCCCTTCCTTCTTAACTTACATCCTCTCCTAACAGTTCTTGAAGACTTACTGCTTCCTCTAGTTAGAAGTTAATGGTCCACTACTGTTGGTTCAAGTGATTGTGTTTAGATTCAAGTTAGGTGTTTACATATTTTTCATTATATCATCCTTACCTCATGGTACTAGTGTATCTCATGTGTACTGTAATGTTTATCATGTAACCAGAAAGATAGGTAGAGCACAAGGTATGTTGAATTTATTAGTGAACAGCTCCAAATGAAACTGCCATACCTTGGTTTTCTTTTCTTGTTATTACAGAGGCTATTATAATTGGTGATTCCTTTGTAGTCATCATCTGCCTCTCAAACATTCTTTATTGTGGTTCTGCATCAATCCAGCAACAGAATTTATCCTCTTCAAAATCATTAATTTGCTCATGTTCTTTGACTACAGTGTAGAGTTTATAGCAGGCTTGCCAAAATATTCTCCAGACATTACCACAGACAATTTAATCTCTATCAGTATTTCTTCACTCTGTTGTCATCCTCAGTGCCATGTTTAGTTTCTCTTCCCTGAAGCACATTCTTCAGCACCTCACTCCTTTTTTTTGTCACCACACTTAGTCCACACATAAATTCCTTCAAATGATACCACCATTTAAAATAAGACCAGAAAGTGTCATTTTGCTGTCTTCCCCATGTCTTCCAAATTGTTCTTTCAGGATCTTGAGAGTCACATGGGTACAGCAAAAATTGTCCGAGTTATCACAGAAGCTAGAAATAAAAAGGTTGGGTGAAGAGACTTTGTCTCTCCTCTCCCTTTTATGTAGATGAGGAGAACTTTAAGAAAAGTCACAGAAGAATAGAAATTCAGATTTCAGACTCAAAGTACATAGAGAAGGGTCACCTGGACAGAGGATTCTTGAACCTTCTAGATTACAGTAAAGAATACCTTACAGGAAAAGGGTAACATATCAAATTTCAGGTATGGTCAGAGAACGCTTTTTAAGGAAGGTTTGTTCTTATTCTTTATTCCCATCTTCCTCTTTGATTCATCATTTGATCCAGAATGATTATTGAGTCCCTTCTCTGTAACTGGGAAATAAAGATAAGAGATTCTATGCCCATATAAAATAATATTTCATGTAATCATGAGAACAAAAACAAGGGAAAAAAGCATGATGTGTGAAGGATAATAAGGGATGCAGTTAAAACTGGAGCTGTGAGGGGTGAAGTTAGGTTGAGTAGCAGGGCATGGGGAAAGAAAGGACAGTGAACATAACCCCTAGATGTGTCAGCTTTAAACTTGATGCTTGTGAGTAGTGGAAAAAACTCAGAAGACCGAGTCTGAGGATTTTGGCAAAGAAGCCTCCTTTCTACATTCATACCCTTTTTCATTACTTCTTAAAGGCAAAAAGTAGATCCATTTCTCAAAATAATATTCCATTTTTATGATGAAAAAACTGAGACAGAAAAACAAAAATCCAGCATTGCACAAAAAATGGATTCAAAGCTGGAACTTGAACCAAGGCCATTTAAGTTAAATAGATTTCAATATCTACTTAATCTAAATGAATAATATAACAAAAGACTAGAGAACTGTAAAATGAGAACTACATAAACTGAACAAGAATGAACACAAATGTTTTCTTGGTGGCTACAGCACTTTTAGGTTGGAAAGTGAGACATGATTTGATGAATGTGGGGTGAGGAAGAAGGCTGCCATTTGTTGAGTGAGGTGTACTTAAATGTGGAATGAACAGACTAGAACCCTATTAATAGGAAGTGACTGAATTAATGCTGGGGTTTGGGGGATAGGTAAGATAGGGTAACATATCTGAGACAAGTTAATAACCATTTGGAACACCAAAGGCAAAATGAAGAATCTGGACTTTATCCTTTGGGCACACTAGTAAGTCAGGGAAAATTTATGCCCTAAGAGGCTCATAAAATAGAAGGCATTGTAATCAAGAAAATCTGTATACTATGTCACTCTTGAAAACTCACAGTATACTTTAGCACATTGTCAGACTTTAAGGAGATTTGGAATAAAGTAGAATATTTTCTTCTTTCAACCCATTGTTTACCTATAAATAGCCACTAGATCTTCCTAAAAAAAGACTTCTTGACCCCAGCTAGCTCTCCAGAGATGACATCATCTTTTGAGACTCCTATAAACATTCTGCTTTTTCCTCAAAACATTCACTACTTCCATAACTTTTATTAAATATTTATTCTATCTTTGTTAGACTAAAAGTTCCATTTGTCTGTCTTGACCCTTTCCTGTCATTCATTGAATAGACTCTTGCTCCTCCAATGAGAGGATGAAATGAGAACA
Organism: Crocidura indochinensis; assembly: GCA_004027635.1. Classification (NCBI taxonomy): domain Eukaryota; kingdom Metazoa; phylum Chordata; class Mammalia; order Eulipotyphla; family Soricidae; genus Crocidura; species Crocidura indochinensis. The sequence continues at coordinate 25,858 of PVKC010006572.1, forward strand.
TAGTTAGGGGATCTTCTAGAGAACAACACGAGTTTAGTTCTGAGTATAGCAAGAGCAGTATCTTATGATGAGCTCTACATAGCAGTTCTGATGGGAAATGACTGAAGCCAGAGAAATGTATTAATTCTAGAGAAGGATAGTGAGGAGCTGGGCTGGGAGAACTAGAGATAGATGAGGACAGATGACATGGAGACATTTCTTACATAGAACTGGTCAAATAACATAATAGTCATGGAGTAAACATCATGTGTGGATGCTGGAAAGATCTGAATTAAAACTTACTATTTATCACACTTATCAGTGCAATCATGAACCAATCATTTTTCCTTTGAGTTTATAATGGGTTTAGTAATTATATCTGCTTCCCAAAATTGTGACAGTGAATTCTGCATCATAGAATTGTGACTCTATGATACTATGAATTAAAATGAGGCTAATATTTTGTATATAAGAATATGCAATGGGGGGGCAGGCGGTGGCGCTGGAGGTAAGATGCCTGCCTTGCCTTGTGCTAACCTAGGACGGACCTCGGTTTGATCCCTTGGTCCCCATATGGTCCCCTGTGCCTGCCAGGAGCAACTTCTGAGCGCATAGCCAGGAGTAACCCCTGAGCGTCACTGGGTGTGGCCCAACCCCCCCCAAAAAAAAGAATATGCAATGGGGTTCAATATGGAGATTTTATTAATATATAACAATTACTGTTAATATTAAGAGAGAAGTTGACATGGTTCTAGTTGTTTTGATATGGGAAATTGGGAAAATAGAAAAATGGCTTAAAATAGATAATTGTGGGGTTGGAGTAATAGTGCAGCAGGTAAAGTGCTTGTATTGCATTGTAGCCAACATAGGTTCACATATGGTCCTCAGACCAAAAGAAGTGATCCATACAGGAACAGTAAATCTTGAGTTCTTCTAGGTGCGTATCCTCACTAAAAATATAGAAGTATGCCAATAATAATATCATAGTACTGAACAATGTCAAACTCTTAACATTAAAATACAAAACCAATTACTAAAAAGAAGAGATTGGTGGGGGAGGGGGAGAAGACCAAACTAGAAAAAAAATTGTGAGTGAAGGACATTCTTGGGAGCTTTACTGGTGGAATAGCATAGTGAGTTTGTACAACCATACCATAAATTTTAACACTATTGTAACTTTCTAAACGATAATAAATAATATAAATTTAAATTGAAGGAAAACAGGGCACTTCAGGAAGGAAAGAGTTTATTTGAGGATATGCTGTATTTGAAGTAAAACCTCCATTTTAAAATATTACTCAGACAGTCAAGCTCACAGGAACCATGGAGAACAAAGCACGGAGCATGATTAAAATTGTGAGAGTAGATGATTACTCTTATAAGAAGAGAGAAAAAAAATTCATAGAGGAAGTGGCTGTTTTGGGGATTGCTTTTCTTTGGGAGTAGGAGAATGAAAAGAAAAACTTGATCCAGTCATAAGTTGATGCTTATAGTCTGCCTCGTGTTAGCTGATTGACTAGTTTCACACCAGTGGATCTAGAAAGGAATGCCAGATGCACAAAAACTTTAGTGGTACTCACAAGAAATGTGGGATGTTCCTGTGACAATGTTTCGCTGAAAATATTCACCCTATTTGTTTTCCACTCATGCCAATAGCCCCTGGTTCTTCAGGTCATAATATACATATTTTATGATGTACAGAGAATTAAGATATTTTAGCACATTGTTTGAACACTCATTTTTTTCCTGATAAAAGGGTTGTGTTTCACATGCAAAAAGTATAATAAGCCTCTGAACTGGACAAAGAAATCAAAGTGACATATTGCAATACTTTATGCAGCACTTCTCTAAATACTTAAAGTACAAATACCATTCCTTATTTCATGAAGTTTATACATTTCATCACACAACTTTAAAATGTTTAAGGACTGAACACAGGGACCCAAACATAGAAGATACTCAAGAAATATGTGATCCTCTTCTCTTCTTCTAAAATGAAAGCTGAAATGCACTCTATGAAACTTGGGAGATAAGTCATCAGAGTTAAATTTTCATTAGCAGAGGCTAAGAGAAAGGAGAAATAAGAAATTTGTCTATAATAGAAAATATATCCTGACAGGTCACTACAGGGCTCTGCAATTATAAGACACCCAGATTGAATAGAAAAGATGGTCCTGGGAGCCGGGAGGTGGCGCAGGAGGTAAGGTGCCTGCTGCCTTGCCTAGGACGGACCACGGTTCGATCCCCCGGTTCCCATATGGTCCCCGGTGCCTGCCAGGAGCGACTTCTGAGCGCATAGCCAGGAGTAACCCCTGAGCGTCACTGGGTGTGGCCCAGAAACCAAAAAAAAAAAAAAAAAAAAAGAGAAAAGATGGTCCTTAGTTCATGAATAGTATGTAAACACTGATACTCAAAAGGTATTTGTTTGATAGCTGTCCTTTGCCAAGCCAAGATTCTGGCAAAAAAAACATCTGAGGGATCACAGAGTTCCAATTTTCTCCATGGATCACAGTCAGGCTATAAAGAACATTCAGGAAATGCGAAAGTGTTTAAGCATAACGAATATTTTTTATAGGGGCTATATCCGGCAGTCCTCAGAGGGCCGTGCTGTGCTGAGAATTGAACCCCAATTGAGCTATCTCTCTGGACTGGCATCATGCAATTTTAATAAATATTGTAGGTGGAAATATTTCTACATTAATTGCATCAAGGAATATCCCATTGTTCATTCCTTTGTGACTGAGGAGAGAATATCAGGAGGCTACGTAGATCTTACTCCCACTCACAGTCTCCACAGGGTGCAAGGGGTTGAGAGCCTGTTCCAACTTCATTATTACTGTGGTTTAGGAAAATGGGCTGCTCTGGGGAAAACAAACGTTCTGGTACTAAAAAGCATCTCACTAACTCTAAGTGTATATCCTGGCCTTGGTCTCCCTTAATTTTTATCAGAAAGGGGTGGGTAACATATGAGAGGGAAAAAACTGGCCTCGAAAGGGTTGTCATCCTGAAAGAATGACATATTTGTCTGTTCAGTATAAATACGAACAGCCATGGAGATATGGTCCTGGGGTGCTGGGTTTTCACTACAGCAACATTCATCTATTGCCAGGAAACACTAGATTTAGTACCTGAGGGACTGGAGTTTCAAATACCTTATACTTTTTTTTTTAATTCTCTGCCAAGAATTTAAATTGGTAAAAGCTGGGGACTGACAAAACTTGATCCCCAAGAGCTTTTCTGGCACTGGTTTATCAGAGAATATGGTGCCATTATTTTTGTTATAATTATTATTTTTTTCTTTGGTGGGGTGAGAGCTCATTTATAACCCAGTGACTTATACTCCCAGATGTATTTTTCTTAAAAAAAAAATCCCAGTGCTTAAATAAACAGAGATTTTGCCTTTTGTGGTGGCGTTAGAAGCTGCCATAGACTTACATCCAGGGAGTTGCAAGCCTTTTCATGTTTTTAGATCAGATCAGAAAGAGTTGAAAGGAGAAAAGCTAATTTTAGGATCTGTGTTTCCACAACACACCCTTTCTTTTTAAGCCTCAGCTCTTCCCTACACCCCAGCCCTTAACCCCACATTACTCAGTGGGACTTTGCAAAGAGTTGCTGCCCCCCAAACATGGACAGCAGGGAGAGAGCAGCAAAGGCCAGAAGTAACATAGGAAGTCTAACTTGGAGCCCTGGCACCACCATATTTTTCAGTTATGGAACTTTGGAGAACTTTGCCTTTCTTGGAATTTTTTTTTTCATCTGTAAAATGATAATTTGATTTTCCACTGAGGGTTGTCGGGAGAATTAAATTAAACAAGATAAATTATGTGAAAATGCTTGGCACTGTGCATTTTTTAAACAACAACCTAGGAAAGATGAGTGCAGGGAAGCAGGGAGGAAGGGAGTGGTGAACGGCTTTTGGATTTCTTTCCAAGGTTAGGCTCTTGACATAGCCTAGACATTCGGACTGAGAAAACAACTGCCACATCGGAGACACATAAAATAAGAAGATACTGTTTATGGTCCAACATCTTTACGGTCCCACATTGCTCCCTGCAGCCATATTCTCGACTCCCTTCAGTCCCCCCTCTGATCTTACCCACCAGCAATTTCCAGGGTCAGCTCACTGCTCTCCTGCCCAGGGCAGCAGCCGCAGTGGCAGCTGAGCCTTTTCCAACAGGCCCGGCAGGTCTGATCCTGCTTGAAATGATTCGAGTTTTATTATACAATTAGATGGAGTCTCTTAGGTGTAGTAGCCCTCCTCATACTTAGAAGAATAGATTAGCCATTAGGACTTTGTATATTTTTCCCAGTAATTGACACCACATCCCATTTTCCTCGCCAAAGGGAGAAAGAACCGCATAAAACAATCATGATTTGGGGGGCAGTAGGTGGGGGCTGAGGGCACTGATAATGCAGCACTGTCTGGGTCTTGGCCTTCATCTACATCACTACTTTCACTTTGAAGAGCTCCAGAGGCAGGCAGAGCAAGCTCGGTCAGTTTTGTTTGTTTGTTTGGTTGTTCTTGATCCTCCCTTCCCTGGCCTCTTGGGTTCACACTTCCAGAGCACTTTACTAAGGACAAACCAGCTATCATTTTGCCACTGAGAAACAGTAAACAACAGCCATCATGGGTCAATAGTCTGAATTCTTAAAAAGCTCACAAAATTTGGCCAGCCTTTAACTCCCTCCCTCCTTCCCTTCCTCTTTCCTTCCTTCCTTCCTTCCTTCCTTCCTTCCTTCCTTCCTTCCTTCCTTCCTTCCTTCCTTCCTTCCTTCCTTCCTTCCTTCCTTCTCCTTTTCCTCTATCCATCCCACCTTTTCTAATTTTTCTCTTCCTTTTTCTTCTCTTTTGTTTTTCTTTTCTTCATTTTTCTCTCATTCTCTTTTTTCCTCCTTCTTTTTTTAGATCCACCCTGCTTTCTAAGAAGAGGATACTAGAGGATCTTTTTCTCTTGGTCTAATTATGAAACAGAAAGACCCAAGCAATGATGAATCAAGGTCCATTAGAATCCCAACTTGAATAAAAGAGAGAAAAAAAAGATTCAAAATCAAGAAGAAAAATTGGTAACCAAGACATTTTTTCTTTGGTTCATTATTGTCTCCCTTAAAAAAATTGGGGGGCC
>PVKC010006573.1:0-12095 GCA_004027635.1 Crocidura indochinensis
ATGGTTGACAGGAGTGAAAATGGAGACATTATTGGAGGAAAAAGTGCAATGGTGAAGAGATGATTGTTAGAACACTGTGTGACTGAAACTCAATCATGAATAACTTTGTAACTATGAATCTCATGGTGATTTAAAATGATTTTAATGATTCAAAAATAATTAAAAATAAATAATTCTCAAAAGGAAAAAAGTAAAATATATATGAGTACATAAAAAGAAGCTAACCAGAATGAAACTCTGTAACATCAGAATTAAATATAGCATTGAAACTCTACACAAGAAAAGGAAAATAAAAATACAGACAGATATTGGGGATCACATTCAATTGAACGGTTTTATATCAAAAGAAAATATAAACAGAATGAAGTACTACAGAATAAAGATATGTGTACACCATACACCTGATAATAGGCAAATGTAAAGTATATTAAATTCTCATACGACTTAAAAATACAAACCAATAAAACAACTAGGCATATATATATATATATATATATATATATTATATTGGTTTTAGGGTCACATCCGGCAGCTTTCAGGGGTTACTCCTGGATCTACGCTCAGACATCACTCCTGGCAAGCTTGGGGGACCATATGGGAACCTGGGATTCCAACCACTGACCTTCTGCATGCAAGGCAAACACCATACCTCCATGCTATCTCTCCGGCCCCTTTGCAAAAGATTTGAATAGATATTTCTCCAAAAGAAATATGCAGGATTTTATAGAGTATATGGAAAGAAGTTTATCATCTATCATTGATTATCAAAGAAATAAAAATTAAAAACATTATGATTCACCACTATATATGTGATAATTATCAATATAAAAAAAGAACAAGTGTAGAGAAAGAGGAATCTTGGCATGTTGTCAGTGGGAATGTAATAGGGGCAGCCATTTTCTAAACTATATGTAGCTTTTCTTTCCTTTTTTTATATGTGACTTTTTTAAGATGCTAAATATAGAGCTACAATACCCAACTCCTGGCTATCTGCATAAAAGGTGCTAGAACACAGAGTTAGTACAGAGTTTCACAGCCATGTGAAATGTTATTGGTAAAAGGAAACAATACAGAAGCAATAGAAATGCCCATTAGTAGATAATTAGATATAGATGATGTGATATATTTATATACTCAAACAGTTATAAAACATAAGGAAATGTTATCATTTGCAAATGAAAGGAGCTTAAGAAAATTACGTGAGATAAAGTAAATCCAAAGGAAAAAGGAACATGCTGTAATTTATTTACCCTAGTTGGGCAAAAAGTAAATAAAATAATATGCCAGTAACATTGTCAAAAGAATAAAATATTACTTGAAGAAAACAAAATTAAGGTGCAAGACAAATTGGGAAGAATGTTTAAAAGAGGGGAATTATGTTTAGGAGAAAATTCAAAATGTAATTTTTTCTTTTATTTAAAAAATGTGGTTATAAAGGTGTTCACGATTGAGTTTCAGTCCTACAGTTTACACCTGTACACCACCCTTAACCCATGAATATTTCCAGCCACCAATAGTCTCAGTTTCCCTTCCACCCATTCCCATGCCTGCCTCGGAGGTAGACATTTTACCCCCCCCCCTCTCTCTCTCTCTCCCTCTCTCTCTCTTTTCTCTCTCTCTTTCTCTCTTTCTCTGTCTTTGTCTCTGTATCTGTTTGTCTGTCTCTCTCTCTAAACACTGTTTTACACTATTGCTAATGAAAGAAAATCATGCATATCACCTAATCTCTATTCAACATTCAGTTGCTGTCCAAAGTGGACATTTCCAATTATCATTGTTATAGTGATGCCTTCTCTATCCTAACTATACTTCTCCACTATTTGTGGCAAGATTCCTACCATGGACTGGTCCTCTGGCCCTCATCTCTATTTTCTCTGGAGATTACCATATTATGTTTTCTCATAAAGTAACATTCTAAATACCATTTTACAAAAATGAATATTTCAAGACATCAACAAATAAATTCTGATTTTCAGCTGCTCCTAACCATGTATTTTGTTATGTAATAACAATTTATCTAGAAACATTATTGAATAATTTTTCCTTTCCTAACTAATGATGTCATACCTGTCATATCTGTAACCCACAATACAAAATCTAATTCAGGTCTCTATGCTATTTCATCACTGTACATACTGATCTCTACATAGATGATATATTGTGTTAGTGATTTTTGTCTTATTATAAATCTTAAAATTTGCTTTGGTTCGATCCCCCGGTTCCCCATTTGGTCCCCCGTGCCTGCCAGGAGCGACTTCTGAGCGAATAGCCAGGACTAATCCCTGAGCATCACCGGGTGTGGCCCTAAAACCAAAAAAAAAAAATTTGTTTTGATGATCCTACTCTTTACCTTTTTCCTTTAAAGTATGTTTGTAGGTTGTTATGGTTGGTTTATTCTAATCTGTATTTGAATTCTACTCACAGAATTTTTTTCAAGATACTTAGGTTTTTTTTTTTTTTATGTAGCTACTTACTACAAGTTCTAGTGTAATATTTCCATGGTAGCTAAATGTGCTGCAAATAATTTGCCAATTAGATATTTTAAAATTTTAAATCCTTAACATTTTTGTTATAATTATTCTACACTCTACATTTGTGCTTGTTAGGTCCTTCAGAAGCTGATATAGAATGACATTAAGGAGCACAAGTATAAGAACCATAGTTAGTTTTTTCTAACTATAAAGGGGATCTTCTACTATTTCACTACTAATTATGTGTCTCTATCCCCCTCTTTCCTTCTTTCCTTTATATAGTAAATAATATTTTTGTTTATATATCTTCACTGTGTTAGGGAAGTTTATTACTTTACAATCTTAAATTTGCTAAGAATATTTTTACTACAGTAAATATAATTTTTGAATTATTTTGAAATGAACTCTTCTCTCTGGGAAGGTTTTATTTTTTAAAATCATGACAAAACTACTCAGAATTCTATGTCAATTTACAATGACAGATTTTCTAATATTAATCTATATTTTAATTCCTAATAGTAGTTTACATGATGATACTATTTGTTTAGTCATTTATTAACTGATGTAGATGTTCAGAGTTTGCTCCAAGCTCTGCACTGAAAAACACTCCTTAGGGGACTCGGGACCATATGCAGTTCTGGGGGCCCAATCCAGTCATCTGTATAAAAAGCAAGCACTTTACTAGTTGTAGTACCTCTCTCTCTCTCTCTTTCTCTCTCTCTCTCTCTCTTTTTTTCAGGCATGCAGGATTTGGTTGCATGCAGTCTTTAGTTCTGGGAGTTTCTCTGCAATGATGTCCTTAAATGTTGATTCTTCCCCGGGATTTTCTTCCTGGGTCTGGGACTCCAAAGATTCTTTTTTTTATCTTTGGCTTCCTAACTCTTTTTTTTATCTTTTATTTCTTTATTTAAACATTTTGATTACATATATGATTGTGATTAGGTTTCGGTCATGTAAAGAACATCCCCTTCACCAGTGCAACATTCCCACCACCAATGTCCCAAGTCTCCCTCCCTCCCACCCACTCCCACCTGCACTCCAGACAGGCTTTCCAGTTCCCTCATTCATTCACATGCTTATGGTAGTTTTCTGTGTAGTTATTTCTATAACTGCACTTACCACTCTTTGGTAAGCCAAAGCCTGGCTATTGTGAATAGTGCTGCAATAAATATAGGTGTGAGGAAGGGGATTTTGTATTGAATTCTTGTGTTCTTAGGGTATATCCTTAGGAGTGGAATAGCTGGGTCAAATGGGAGCTCAATTTCCAGATTTTGGAGGAATCTCTATATCGCATTCCATAGAGGTTGGACTAGACAGCATTCCCACCAGCAGTGGATAAGAGTTCCTTTCTCTCCACATCCCCGACAGCACTGATTATTCTCATTCTTTGCCATGTGGGCCAATCTCTGTGGTGTGAGGTGGTATCTCATCGTTGTTTTGATTTGCATCTCCTGATTATTAGTGATGAGGAGCATTTTTTCATGTGCTTTTTGGTCATTTGTATTTCATTTTTATCCAAGCGTGTTCATTTCTTCTCCCCATTTTTTGATGGGATTAGATGTTTTTTTCTTGTAAAGTTCTGTCAGTGCCCTGTATATTTTGGATATTAGCCCCTTATCTGATGGGTGTTGGGTGAATAGTTTCTCCCACTCGGTGGGTGACTCTTGTATCCTGGGCACTATTTCTTTGGAGGTGCAGAAGCTTCTCAGTTTAATGTATTCCCATCTGTTGATCTCTGCTTCCACTTGTTTGGAAAGTGCAGTTTCCTCCTTGAAGATGCCTTTCATCTCAATGTCATGGAATGTTTTACCAACGTGTTGTTCTATATACTGTATGGTATCAGGTCGGATATCAAGGTCTTTAATTCATTTGGATTTTACCTTCGAACATGATGTTAACTGGGGGTCTAGGTTCGCTTTTTGCAAGTGGCTAACCAGTTCTGCCACCACTTGTTGAAGAGGTTTCTCCTACTCTACTTAGGATTTCTTGCTCCTTTCTCAAAAATTAGGTAATTGTATGTCTGGGGGACAATGTCTGAGAACTCAAGCCTATTCCACTGATCTGAGGGTCTGTCTTTATTCCAATACCATGCTGTTTTGATAACTATTGTTGGTAGAACAGTTTAAAGTTGGGGAAAGTAATGCCTCCCATTTTCCTTTTCCCTAAGAGTGCTTTAGCTATTCAAGGGTGTTTATTGTTCTAGATGAACTTCATAAGTGTTTGATCCACTTCTTTGAAGAATGTCATGGGTATTTCTAAGCCTCAACATGGCACTTTAAAAAATAATATTGGTTTTACTTGCTGCTGCTTATTTCATTTTATTTATTTGGGGTATTATATGTCACAGTGCTCAAGGCTTATTCCTGACTCTGTCTATGTTCAGGGGTTCACTCATAGTGTTTGTGAAAGAACATGGCCAGATATGTAAATAGCAAAGACCTTAAATCCCTGTGTTATCTCTTTAACCCTTATTTATTTTAGTGCTGCATATGTAAGTCTCTATATTAGGTGTTATTTTTCAACTTCATATAATTATCACAAATGATTTAAGATTTACACTTTTCTCTAACCTTTGAAGCATATTATATTAGGTAGAGATGATCTGTTCATATAATTATGGATGAATTCACCTGTCACAGGCCTGGACTTGATGCAAAGGTATGTGTGTTTGGAAATATTTGCCTTCTAAATAGAAGCCCTTAAGATTTATACTTTGAATATTTCTTGTAGTTAAGGATAATATTTTGTATTTCCTAGAAAGTGCTGTTTTGTTTGTATGTTCAAATTAACTAAAATAAGCTATTAATATTGTTTATTTTTGAAGCATTATCGATAATATGCTTCATATTATTTCTAATATATTTTATCTGTGTCTAATTTTTACTTGCTTAATCACAAAAACTTGTCAATATTTTCAAAGGATATCTCTTGACTTTCTGGTTCTATTGCTTATTGATATTTTAAAGAACTGTACTTTGCAAAGTATCCTTCAAATACAAAACACAGATAGTACTCACGTATTTTAAGAAATAGTAAATCATACATTAGGGAACCTTCAATGTACCTTCAATGTTTAGAAATGAAATATTATCTTTCTATGTCTTTAGAATGCTTCTCCAATTTTCTTACTCCTTTAACCTCTAAATGCAAACAACCATTAATTGGTGACTTCTCTTTACTAATTATTTACTTTACTACATCTACTTAATTTTTCTCATGAATACATATCATCAAATAATATGAGGATTTATTTATTTTGTGCACATGTGGTTAAATGCTAATTGTATTCCATTGTACTGAAATTGTGAAATATATCTGTCTAATTCTCATTATATGCAAATTTCATTTCATTACAATAACTGGAAAGAATTAATGACATCATTTTAAAAGGGATATCATTGTGCATATATATATTTAGTTATGCCATGATTTTGAAACTGTAAAGTAGTATGATATTATATTTTTGGACACTGGAATCTTTGCTATTGAAAATAAAATAATAAAAATATAAAATGATTAGCAATGAGTATTTAATGTCCTTTTTAATTAGCTTCTATAGATATTAAGAATATTTTAAAATAGCCATTCTTTTGCATCAAAGAATGCTACATACAATATTGATGAATCATGAATTGATTATTTAAATTATAAAAGTTTTCAAGGCATCTTTAAATATATAATTTATAAAATCTAGAGTTGCATGCAACTTTAAATTAAAAATTTCAAAAAATGGGGCTAGAGAGATAGCACAGCAATAGGGCCTTTGACTTGTGTGCAACTGACCCAGGACAGAGCTGGGTTTGATGCACCCCAAGCCAGGAGCGATTTCTTCCAGCATAGCCAGGAGTAACTCCTGAGCTTCACCGGATGTGGCCCAAAAACAAAATAAAGCAAACAAACAAACAAAATGCAAAAATGTTGAAAAGATATGTAGCACTGTCAACTAAATGTGAAGATTTGCTTTATTTCATATTATAATACTATTTTAATTTCGTGTGTTGTATGATAAAGTTTTATCAAACAAATCACTAAGGACTATTAAATATTTATTCCAAAAGATGAAAGATAATTAAAGAGATTATCTGGAATTTTTCCCTTTGTACTGTCATTCAATAAATACCCAGGTAGGCATTATAAAATGCCAATCTTTTTCAATATAGGAAAAAGAAACTAAAGAACAGAATTCTGGATGTCTGATAAAATAAGAAATTTTTCATCGCTGAGCATAAGTTAAAAGACATTTTCATTTTCATTTCTTCTATAAAAATGCCTTTTTTAACATAGAAATACATTTACTTACCTTTCTACCACTCAAAGATAAATTTTATAACTTATTTCTATAATAGTCATACTGATAAAATGCTCAGTTTTCTTTTAATTAATTTCTATCAGATAAGAAAGCATTACTCTATGTAGTACAGAAAGGTAAAGGAAAGTTAAGTGGAAATTAAAAATGTGACTAATCATGAGACACTAAAATTACCATATGTGGAATGATAACTGTCATAGAGATTACAACAGTACAAAAAATGTGCTTGCACTGGAACTTTAGTGGTAGACTGGTGACAATTACACATACAGAATTATGGAGCTAACCCATGAAATTCTACAGTACTTAAAGTCATTCATGCCAATAAATATATTTTAAAAGTTTTCAATAAAAATTAGAATTAAAACTATGAAAATGCAAAATCACTCTAGTCATATAATAGACATCATTTATCTTATTTTGTGACACTCTTTAGACATGGTTCATTTCTTTATTATATGTCTCTAGAAACTACAAGCAAACTTAAGCAAATCTTGTATTCCAAGGTTTATCAATAACCACTACCCTATCACATAATAAATTTGAATATTATTACCAGTCATTGTAAATTAAAAATGGCCATCCCTGTTTCACTAGTTGTTTGTTGACAATATATATCCCTGCGTGTCATTCTATGCTCTGATTTGCATGCTCTCAGTTTGCAAGCTTTCTTTTTGATAGTGTGCACAAGACACCTTTATTAATAGCTAGAGTGAAAAAGGGCTTGAATTTACTTGTATGTTTTTATTTAAAGGCACTTTAGGAGCTAGCTGAGTCGAACTGCAAATATGAACAGTATCATTTCGCACAGGTACTTGATAATGTACAGATCTAAATATATATTAAAACAGACTTCCTTAAGATCATTATTTTAAAGTAAACTAGTTGCACCATTTTTTGCCGAAACTTATTTCTTTAACAAACGCAAAACATAGCAAAGTGTATTTTTATCTATTGATTGATCTTTGGATTTGGGGGCACACAAGCTATTTCTCAGTGGTTACTCCTGGCTCTTCATTCAGGGTTCAATCCTGGCAGGATTCAGGAACCACCACGTGGGATTTATAATCTCTCCACTCCCCTTTCTTGTTATTTAAAAGATAAATAGGAATATGTCTTTCTATTTCTACTGATAACATGACATGCAATGATTAATGATATAAAATCTAAAAAGATAAAATGATTTGTCAGTATAGATTTCAGGTAGAAGTCATATGCTCAAAGGAAGAATATCAGTTATACTATTAGAGAAAGCAATACTTAAATTAATTTACAGTAATTAGATCAGGAGGAGAAATATTGCTGTGTACTAGCTGTCTTTTATTTTCTCTCTCTTTTATTTTAAATTAGAATTCCATTGATTCATTCCTGGTTCATAATGCCATATAATTTTCAAACTAAGCTGCACAACATCATGTTTATAACTATGCTGATTACCAAAGTTCTATAAACATCCCCTTTATATTGATTCTTTGTAGATATTCTTTTCCCCTTCCCTACCCCATCACTATATAGTCACCATATACTTACTGCATCATGAGTTATTCTTGCTATAATTTGTTGATTAGTTTGTTTATTGATATTTCATGTATGAAATAACCTATCTGATATTCGTCTCATTTCATTTTGTTTGTTTTTGTTTTGGGGTCACACCTGGTGACACTCAGGGGTTACTCCTGGCTATGTGCTCAGAAATTGCTCCTGGCTTGGAGAACCATATGGGACACCTGGGATGGCCCTACTGCTTGCACCACCACTCCGGCCCCATCATGTCTGGCTTATTTCAATTATCCTACTCACCTGAAGTTCATTCACCTTGCTGCAAAAGAAAAAGTTTCATCTATAATGTTCCACTGAGTATCTATACAATAACTACTTTATCTTTCCATCTACTGATGGGCATTTAAGATCTTTTTGATCTTGTGTGTGTGTGTGTGTGTGTGTGTGAGTATTATGGAAGAAGCGATCATTAAAACTAGCTGATTCTAGTTTGAAAATTTCGTTGGACTAGAGGGGTGGAAATAGAACTGCAGGAGGAGAAAAGTACAAAAGGAAAGATGCCTCAACCTATAAAACAATTTAATAAGAAGTTAACATATTATAGATTTGAAGAGCTCTCTCCTTAATACAAATAAATTCTAGAAAATGGAGGCTGCTTCTAAAATACTTTGGCATTAACATTATACAGAAAAAAGTCCTATGAGTTAATAGGAAATGGTTTTGGGGGAATATCAACAGAGGCCTTAAATTACCTATACCAAAACCGAACAAATTTTAAATTCATGATGCAGAATAAAGTATCATTCTATATATAATCTCTAATAAATGTCTTCAAATACATCATTTGATCAACCTTTAGTAAATAAAAAAAATTTTTTTGGTTTTTAGGTCACACCTGGTGATACTATGTGCTATGTGCTCAGAAATAGCTCTTTTTTTTTTTTGGTTTTTAGGTCACACCTGGTGATACTATGGCTATGTGCTCAGAAATAGCTCTTGGCTTGGGGGAACATATGGGACGCCAAGGATCGAACCGAGGTCTGTCTTGGGTAAGCCACGTGCAAGGCAAATGCCTACCACTGCGCTTTTGCACCGGCCCCTTTAGAAAACTAATTTTTAAAAGAATTCTATGGCCTGAAAATATCCTAGGGTTGGTGATTAAGGCATGAGCATCCTCCGATGGTTGAATTGCATGCACACAAAGTTCCCTTCTCCACACCACTTCCAAAGCACCCCAGAGTGTAGCCCTGAAGACCCCTAGAACCATTGAGGTAGCTCTGGTAACTCTGGCGCTCAGGGCCAGAAAAACTTCTCATCTCCTGTTCCTTACACTGAACTGAAGGCCCAGTGGATAGGAATCTTTTGTGGAGAGCCCTATCCCCCTCCGTAATATTCTAAATAAATATATAGGCGATGAGCTGATACTATCTTTTTTAGACACATACCTTCCTGTCACACCCAACCATCACCTATTCCTGCCATCGCCCCACACCTATGCCCAAAGCCAGGAACTGCAAATGGTTTCCATGCCTTCCCAGAAAACTCAGAGAATCTTTTATTTCTTTCTTTTAAAATTGAGGTACCTCTGAGTTTTCCCACGTTTTCAAATCCCTTTCACAGAGAAAACACAAGTTCCCAAATTTATTCTTTTAAACAAGAAAGTTAGGAACGGCCTTTATAATATCTCGAAAATAAAACCTTGCTGAACAGCCCTTATTGTTAAAAAAAGAATGCATTGCATTACGTTTCGTTCAGAGGATACTTGCAGATCATGGAAACAAGGTCTGTTCTTTTATTAGCCCTGCCTGAGATCCATGAGGACCGAGTTTTTAAATCTTAGCTTTACTGTCTTAATTGACTAGAATTAAAATTCAATTTAAAATTCCGGGTTTTCCAACAATTGCCCCTGACTTAAATTTTCCAGATGGGTCTGGTCCCTGGTCCTTGCACTAGACTATGGTTTAGAATGGTGCTGTTCTCTAGGAACCCATCCGGTTTCAACCAACAAAGCTCCAGCTTCAACCCGGGCTCTGTCTGGCTTTCCCACGCCATTGCCATTGTGCACCCTGCCCTGCCCTGCCCAGCCTTGCCCTGCCCTTCGCAGCACCCGGCCTGGTGGCAAGAGGCAGAAAGGTAAACCTTTAGGGGAGATGAAACCTATTCCTGAAGCAATGGGCCTCCGGGACCAAGGGCATGTCTCCAACTCCTCCAAAAGCTTTAAATCTCAATAGTAAATCAAATAGGGCACCAGAGAAGGGAGGCCGGGTGGGGGGGACACTTGGGCCCAATTTTACATGAGTAGTTGTACTCACTCCAGGATCCTGAGATGCTTGTCCAGATGACCACCTTCTCTTCTCTCCAATGCCCTACCCACCAACACTAGCCCTGGGAGCAAAGAGAGGTACCCCAACCTTCATCCCTTCCTTCCTGCCATAGCCACAGTAAGGCCGAAGCCAGAAACTGCCGAAGACTCCCACGAGCTCCCGAAATCCAAGAAAAACTTGGTTTTCAAAAGGAACCTCAGGGTTTTCTTCTCCCCATTCTCAAAGCCCTTTCATGGAAAGATTGCACTCTAAAAGGTCATGTGCCAAAACTTAAAAAGTTCCATCGCCCGTCGCTCCAGCACTAACTTTTCAGGTCTCACCCTTGGAGGACTGAATTTGGGGTCGACCTTGGCCAGCAGGTTGTGCAGGACCACGATCGACTTTTCGGGGGGAGTCCAGACCTGGCAGGGGAACCAAAACGATCCCCCCCTTATCTCCGACTCAGGCTCCGGAGCCCCGCGATGGATTCCCACTCACCACAAGGGTCACCAGCCAGTGCGCCCAGTTCCGAGGCCCGGCGACTGTCATCCTGGCTGCTGTCATCCAGGGCGCAGCGGCAACCGAGGTGCGATTCTAGCCGCCGCACACGTCGGGAGTGGATCTCGCCTCCCTTAGACTCGTCCGCCCCGAAGCGAGTGCTTCCCAGAAACAAAATTGAGCCCAGGAGACGCGGCACCGCCCCTCCTAGTTCTTTCTCAAGTTTGATCACCGCGGGAGCCGCAAGGGAGCTGCCCGAGCCTGCACCTCCGCTCCTAGGCGTCCCCACCCGGCCGGAGAGCACTTGCAGGGAAAGCGGCCCCACGTCTCCTCCCTTGGCCCGCTCTCCCACGCCCAGCTATTGCCCAGGGCGCTGCGGCTGAGCCAAACTTTGAGCACATCCCGGGACATCCAGCTCGTCTCTAGGCGGCCCCCTGGCGTTTCCCTAGTGGAAAACCCAAATCCGCCTGAAGGGATGCCTGCCCCAACATGGGGGGCTCATAGGTGCCAGAAACATTCTTTGGGTAGATCAGTGGAGCCTCCCTTTAAACTCCTGATCGAATTCTCAGCCCATCTCCTCATTAATACAGGATGTATTTGTTTTTTTCCAAGTGTGATGAGCGTAATGTTCGCAGGAACAAAAATTATCCCAAGTGCTATGGATAAACAAACTGGCCTATTTATCCATGGATAAACTGACTTTGGTAAACCAAAATAAGAATGATTTTATTCAGCGTTCTTTATTGTCCATCTTTAGCTTCATATGAACTTTCTAAGAAATTTTTTTCTTGTGTGTGAATTATTGATTTGGTAATTACATAGTTCTGAGGTCCAATGTTTCAGTTTTTGTCAAAAAAGAAAATCTATGGTCAGAGATAATAAACACAGCGGGTTGGTTGCTTGTCTTGCACACTGAGGATCCGGGTTCGATCTACAACACCACATGATTCCTGAGTGCAGAGTCAGGAGCAAGAACAATTAAAATAAAAAAAGTAAAAAGAAAAACAAAATCTC
>PVKC010006573.1:12195-30956 GCA_004027635.1 Crocidura indochinensis
AAAAAAAAAAAAAAAAAAAAAAAAAAAAAAAAAAAAAAAAAGAAAAGCAAAATCTCGAAGATGAGGTATGCAAATTTAATCTCCTTCAAGAGAGCAAAATCAAGCCATCAAGAGTTAGGCAGGCTGTGTAAGGCCAAAAAGAAACGAATGGCATGAACCAAGCCCAGTTCTTGGCCAGAAGTAATTAAAAGTCTCTGCAGAAATAAGACAATCAACAACCACTTGTAATACTAGGAATATATTTTCTTTGGTCTTTTAATAGTGTTTCCTGTCCCCTAAGCATTCACCTGCTACATATAGGTGAGTTTAAAGGGTGTGTTGTTTCTCTTCTAATGTCCAAGGTCAGACAACACAGATTAATCAGGGATGACTCTCTGGACTTTAATCATCCCACCCAAGTCACCCCACAAACTCCTAGTCAAGGCCAGGTGATTCTCCATAGTCTAAGACTTCATTGAAACGCAGAGACTTTATCACCCAAACACTAATTTTTCACTCCCATTGGTGACACTTCCAAACCACTTGATAGAGAATCTGTCTCAGCTCTACAGGTCTATCTGCCTGGAAGAGTTCATCAATATCACCAAAAAAAAAAAAAAAAAATGCCGCCTGACGAGGGCATTCTATTATTCCACCCGCCGCCTTCTAGGTCTTCATCTAAGTCTTTAGTTATGGAAGCACAGTGGATGCTGGCATTTTCCTTAACGGTGACTATTCTAAGAGCTGAATTGCTTTCACCAAATTTCATATGTTGAAGCTCACACTCCCAATATGATTACGAAGGCATTGAAACAGATAATATCCAATGATCACAATCCTTGACTTTGGGCTACATAACTATGAATATAAAGCAGGATGAGATGAAGAGGCAGATTAAAGTCACTTAAGAACATTTAGGGAGGAGCTTGGGCATGTTGGTGGCATGAGTATGGCAACTGAACATCAAAATAATAAACTTTAAATTATTTTAAACTGGATCCCTCAAACTACAAAGACACTACTAAAAGGATAATGCACAAGAGTGGGAAATAAAGTTGCTTTGCCTTGGTTTTACTCTTAACATGATGGATATGAGGAACAGTAACAAAGGATAGAAAATGGAATGTGTTTTTAAGCTAATGTACATCCTTCATGAACATGGGTGTTTCCCTAAAGACTTGGAAAATTTACAACAGTAATTTAAGATCATTAAGAAAAAAATTCGGGGTCGGGCGGTGGCACTGAAGGTAAGGTGCCTGCTTTGCCTGCGCTAGCCTAGGATGGACCGTGGTTCGAGCCCCCGGTTTCCCATATGGTCACCCAAGCCAGGAGCGACTTCTGAGCACATAGCCAGGAGTAACCCCTGAGTGTCACCGGGTGTGGCCCAAAAACCAAAAAAAAAAAAAATCTCTCTTCCAGGAAGACTGATGCTCATAGAGAGTGGAGAGAGTCACGAATAGCTTGAGGAGGTGGGACTGACTCTGACCTACTGAGAAAGTAGCCTTGCACAAAGCAGGCTATGCAGGTGCCTCCTGTCACACGCCTACACACCTCAATGGCTTCCCTGGGTAGATGCCTGGCAAGTGTAGAGCTCCTTACACAGGCTTATCAAATACAAGCTCTAAAGAAAGAGAAACTTAGAAAAAGAAGTTTAAACTAAAACTACAGGGGAAAAATTTGGTTCTGAAGAGTTAATCCTTGTTTCACAGAATTTCTACCCTTTTAAATGCTATTTAAGAACTATTGTTACAGTCATAAACCGTAAGAATAAATGTTTGAATCATCAGTGAAGAATAACAAGTCAACATGTCCACACATGCCTAGAGTTTTCTCAGAAAATAGTTTTAGAGAGTTGTTGCTGGTTTGAATGCATCCACTTGCTCTTTTTGAGACTTGCTCTTTCAGGACTGGGAGTCTGGTGGGCAGATTCTCTCACCACAACTTCCATTTTCCAACCTGGTCATTCATATCTGCTATGGCCACTCTAGCCAAAGGAGGACATTGCTCTTCCCAAACACCCTTCCCAACCCATGACTGGAGATCTTCCACTCATTTCCCAGAGTTACTCTGAGACAGGAATTTACTTATTGTTCACTTAGAAAGGCTACTTGGGATCTGGAAATAATTGAGTTGAAGAATATATATAGCAGTACACAGCTGCACAGAACAAGAACCACACACAAAATCTCTACCTATTTTTTTTCTCCAGTCTTCCTCAGGCAGCATGGAGGAAATCTCTACTTCTACGCCCATTGAAATGTTCCAAGGATAAAAGAGTGCCACAAGTCTGGACCAAGACAACTTCAGACCTCCTCAAAAAAATTATCTCTCCCTCTATCTCCATTCTCACCCTAGCATTAAGTTTAATTTAGAAAGATTAGCAGGAGGACCACCCAATCTCCTCAAAAGAGTACTCACTCTCACTTATAAAGGTGCAATCTGTATTTAGTGTGGCAATGACCATACTAACTTCTACTTGTGTACTTTTCACAAATCCAGAATGGTCAATGTTAAATAACAACATAATAATATTCCCAATCCATACTGAAAAACTCAACTCAGGTGTTGATCCCAACACCTTTTATTTCTTATTATGATACAGGGACTATAAGAGTTTTTAATCTTGTTACACTAAAATATTCATCTGCTCTTATAAACATACATTTTTGCAAATTCTCCTCTTAAGGAGTAAAGAATGTAATTATAGGAACACTTAAAAAGTTAGAGGAATAGTAATTTCTACATAGAAAACAAAACCCCATTGTGTGAGTAATAATAGCTTACAATAACTGGGAAAAAAAGCAGTATAACAAAACCCTGATACAGTATGAACTTTTAGTCCCTCTCATTTTGAAACTATCCCATAATCCTTCACACAATTTCCTTCAGAGCAGAATTTCTTCCCACTGGGTGAGACAGTAGCTTCTTTGAATGTTCTCATGTCCCCAGTAACTCATTGTGTATATCTGTCTATTCAGAAAGCATTGCTCAAGCTGAACATTACAGGTGTTGAGTAGGCTGATTTCCAGATTCCATGTGTCATTTAGTCTGTCAGTCTGATTCACCATCCCATCAGACTTCCTCTTTCCCAGAATTTTAAAGGACCACCCTTCAGCTTCAGGTTTTGGTACCACACATAATCCCCTGAGGACCACCAGAAGTGATCCTTGAGCACAGACAGTAAGAAGCATTAATCAATGCTTGGTTGGCCCAACCAAAGCTCTTCTCCATCCCACTCTTCCTCCCACAAAAGACCTGAGGCTTTTAAAGAAAAAGGAACTTGTAAGTAATTGGAAGTCAGATACATACACAGACAAAAAATACAAAGGAATACATCATAAGTACCATGGGCGTGACAGAGACCTGTGCATTCATCTCTGTGTCATGTTTTCAATACTGCTTACCAGTTTCCTATAGGTATGATACTGACTTTAATTCAATGACCTTTGTCCTATACTTGACAAACAACCCTATGCACCATGACAGTTGAGGCACATATCTTTGACTTAAGAAAACTTGGAAGTCAAGTAAGATTGTTTAATCTTACTAAAACTAAATTGCCATTTAATTATCATTTAAAATATATAATCATGGACTATTATAACAGAAAGTGGCTCTATACTCAATCTGATCTAACTCCTCTTTTGAACTGGTGAAGAGGGGGGTGTTCTTTTTATGACTGAAACCCAAGTGCAATCATGTTTATAATCAAGGTGTTAAAGTTATTATTTTAAAAAAAATCCCACAATCTCAAAAATAATGTTTATAGAAGCATAAATCATTAAATAAAATATAATATAAAAAAAGAAAAAATTACACATAAATTAGAAATTTGGTTTATTTAAAAGGCAGAACTGAGCTCTAAGAAAGTTGAAATAAACCCCAAACTTTTGTTTTGTTTTGTTTTGTTTTTTGGGTCATCCCAGAAGTGCTCAGGGGCTACTCCTGGCTCTACACTCAGAAATCGCCCCTGGCAGGCACTGGGGACCATATGGATGCCAGGATTCAAACCACCATCCTTCTGCATGCAAGGCAAATGTTATCTCTCCAGCCCCAAACACCAA
The DNA here is from genome assembly GCA_004027635.1 of Crocidura indochinensis. Lineage (NCBI taxonomy): Eukaryota > Metazoa > Chordata > Mammalia > Eulipotyphla > Soricidae > Crocidura > Crocidura indochinensis. The sequence goes on from PVKC010006573.1 coordinate 16,239, forward strand.
ACTTTTATACCCCTTCCTATCTTAAAAAATTATGAGGTACACTAATCTGTTAGAAACAAAATGATTAAATTAAATAGAGTCGGTGCTTTTCTTCCCTGCTGAAACCAAAATATACTGAGAGGATTTAAATTCTCCTTTGAAGAAATATCATACAGATTTGTAATCATAATAAACAAAACTGTGCCTACAAGTTAATTAATCCTATTATGAATTTATAGGAAATTTTCCAAATTTCATTGTCCTGCCCGAGTTCTTTTATTGCAAAGACTCAACGAACAATACAGAAAGTTTTAGAGAGTTTTACTTTTATTATGTATAAATTTAAAAATATTTCCATATTTATGATATCTGATGAACTGAAATTAATATATTAGTTCATATAAAATCTTTATTATATAAAGGACACATTAAAGTTAGAAAATGACTATCTTCATTTTTAAAAAATTCAGATTTCAGGGACCATAGTAATAGTACACTGGGGAATATGCTTCCCTTGCACATGGCCAAACAAGATTGGATCCACTGGCAGCTCAAGTGGGCCCATCAGCATCACCAGGAGTGATCCATAAACACAGGGCCTGGAGTAAGTCCTGCGCACCTGCTGGGTGTGGCCCAAAAAAGAAACAAAAAAAGTTTCAGCACTCAGACCAGACTACAATGTCACTACAGATTAGAAAGAGAAACAATGGAGGCTGGGCACAGTTTTCAACAATGGTAGACTCACTTTGATTGTGTCTGACAAGAAATATAAACAGAAAGGTTTGGTTTTCTGCAAAGTGAACAATTCACTTGGCTCAAATCATGAAGATATAGTTTGAAATGTTTAATTTGGTACTTCTAAAAGTTTTTATTTTAATCTAGAGCAATACAAATATTTCCTGATAAGAATATGTGTTAGAGTAAAAAAAAAAACCTAAGAAAAGTACTACTACACTCAAATAAAGATTGATATTATAATATATTCCTATTATTTTGCTCCAATTTAAAATTTTACTATGAATATCATGTGATCATTAATTTAACTTCTATAAAGCTCAATATTTTTTCTCATAAGTCTTTGGGAGACTTAATTTGCATAAATTATTTAACTTACAAAAAATTTCATATTTTTTTCACAAGTATGTTTTTTATTTGTTTGGTGGCTACACTCAGCACTGCTCAGGGATTACTCTGGACTCTGAGTCTAGGGATCACACCTAGCAAGCTCTGGAGACCTCATGGTGTGTGAAGGTTGAACCCTGGTTAGCTTCATGAAAGGCAAGCTCCTTATTCATTATACTATCCCCACCCCAACCCTGACAGCTTAAACATCTTGCTCTTTATTTCACTTCATTAATTTTCTCCTAATTTTATAAGTGAATGTTCATCACAAAATAAAACCATTAAAACACATAAAAATATTTTCATCATCAGATATTACCCCTTCATATTTTACTATATAACTTCATACTATACTATACTATATAGCTATGTATACTAATTATACTATACTATACTATATATACTATATATACATACTATACTATGTAACTTCATATTTTACTATATAAGTTTACTACATAAACTATAAGTTTACTATATAAACTATGTTTCCTTATATTTCCATACTTTTGAGTTTATAATGAGTAGGAATATTTTCTAATAACAAACTGAATATTCTATACCTCTTCTTAATTAATTTTCAAAGTAAGATGATGCACAATATTCCATGATCATTAGTACAATAACAGTAGCTGCTACCATGATATGTTTATGTGACAGGCACTAAACTGAGATCTTTATATGCATTATCTCATTTATTCCTATTTTGTTTATATCTTTATAGATGCCTCCCCAAGGGTGGGGATCAGTATCTGTGTGTCTTTCTTTGTGGTCCTCTGCCCACTCCTGCATGTGAACCTGACTTTAGGTTTCAGGTCCAGCGTCCTTTTGTTACCCTAGAGTTTCTTACACTTTCTTGACATGACTACCCTCTGACCTTGAGTCTCATGCCATACTCTCAACTCTCAACCCTTTAAATGATTTTCACATACCCCACTTCGTATCTCCCAGAAACCCCAGCTGAGAAATGTTGCTATAGAACCACCAGAGTCTGTAACTAGAACTGGGGTCGGGAGCATCAATGCCAGATAAAGAACTAAGGTGAGGGGCCCGGGAGATAGCATGGAGGTAAGGCGTTTGCCTTTCATGCAAAAGGTCATCGGTTCGAATCCCGGTGCCCCATATGGTCCCCCGTGCCTGCCAGGAGCAATTTCTGAGCATGGAGCCAGGAGTAACCCCTGAGCACTGCCGGGTGTGACCCAAAATCCAAAAAAAAAAAAAAAAAAAGAACTAAGGGGTCATGTTCCATTCTTAAATTCCTTCACCCTGACACTATTTGTAGGAAAGAAATTTGAGGCTTATGTGATTTGGCAATGTTATTTTAGTGAGAACAAAGCTGCAATTTGAAAATTTGAAAAAGAATATGTATCTTTCAGATTACCAAGTGAAGTCCATAATCATTTTATCCATTATCTTCAATTATGTATCATAATTATAAGTAATTAAGCTACTGTTCTACCATAGAATACCTAATTTACACTAGTTATATTTATATTTTGGGGGTCACACTTGCTTGTGCTCAGGAATAATTCCTGGTTGGGCTCCCCAAAGAGTTATATAGGGTACAGGTGATCAAACACATGTAATCTGCAGAAGAAGCATCTACATGAGTAGTCTTTGCACCTTTCCTTTGGATAAAACATGGGCAATTTCTGGCACTTTACTTAGTATTTCTTACATAAAGTAAGCTTAAAATACTTGTTTTAAAACATACAAGTAACCATATAATAATCATACAATTCCTATAATTCCTATCAGTGGTTCTCAAACTAGAGAACATAAAAGTGGCCAAGGACCATTAAAACTGAAGACAAGACATTTTTCACTGTAGCCTGTCCTTCCCATGCTTCAGTCAATGTTATCTTTATTTCATGCAAATTATCTGCAAACAATACACTAAAATTATTGCAAACAAATCTCAGCAATTTTAATGTATGTTTTTAGTAATATTTGTAATATAAGTTCTGAACCATTAGATGCTTTCTGCTCAACTTTATATAGATATATTTTCTCAATTGACAACTTTCTGATAACAACTTTTCATTAACATGTTTCCATAATTAAATTTTGTTTAGAATGGGTTGTGGGTGTAGTTTAGTTAAATGTAAATTTTATTATTATTAAAATTATCTTCAGTGTATGACTCTATAATTTTCATGCTTAAAAATTTTATTCAAATATCTTACAGCCATGTTTAAAAAGCAGTTCTGTCATCCATCACTTTATGATAAAAAAGAAAAGTATGAAACTTTACCAATATCCCATAGCTTCACAATACTTAAAATAATACAGGTATATACAAATGTGAAAAAGTAATAGTGGTTTAATGATCTTAGTCAAACTAGCAAATAGTCAAATATGTAGGACAGGATTCTGAAGAGAAGCACTTCTTCTAGTAAGAAAAATATAATCCCATTAGCTCAAACCAGGAGCATGATCAATAAAGAGATTTCATTTATAAAACTATTAATTTCCTTTATCATAACTAATAGTATACAAGAATTCTCTACATAATGTATTAAAAATAACTTTGAAATAGATTTTGAACAGTAACGAAACGATGAAAATGTTCATTTTAAGTAATTTTCCAATGCTAATTCTTAATAATTGTTATAAACCAACCTCTACTTTAAGATAAGCACATTAACAACAAATTAATAATAAATATTAAAATATTTAAATATGAATATAGTTGTATATGCAGAAAATAAAACTCATTGATTATATTTGATTATTATCAAATTCTGGAATTAGGTTGGCTATTATGTTGAAATTTTTTATTGTTTCAAAAGTCAAAAGTAAGGTCTACCTCTATATTTGTTAATATATATAAACATAAAAATAATTTACTATCTAAAGTAAAGTTACAAATACAAATGAGTAGTCATTTCATTTCTTTTCTTGTTCTTGTTTTTTGATTTTGGGACCATGCCTAATGATGTTCAAAGCCAACTCCTGTCTCTGCATTCAGAAATCACTCCTGGCAGTGCAAAGACATTGGGAGAATGTAAGATAAGACCATCACTAACTGAACTATGTCTCCATAGTCCATAGCCATCTCCTTTTAAAAGTTATACAATAATGGGATCAGAGGGAAAGAACAGCAGTAGGGCATTTGCCTTGCACGAAACTGACCCAAGACGGACCTGAGTTCGAACCCCAGTGTCCCATATGGTCCCCCAAGCCAGGAACAATTTCTGAGCACAGAGCCAGGAGTAAACCTTGAGTGTCACTGGGTATGACCCAAAAACAAAACAAAACAAAAAGTTACTCAATAATTAATTCTAAAATACTCCTATAAACTCTGTTTCCAAGCTAATGTATTTAAAAACATTATAATTTAGCCTTTATAAACTGCATTAAAGATCTGATTTATCAGATCTGATTTATGGAGTAAATATCTAGACTCCAACTTCAATTCACATTTCTTTTGCTAAAAAAGTGTTCCTGTACAGTCATAAAGCCAAAGTTAACATTGTGTCATAGCAAAGGAATCACCAAAATATTTAAAATAAAATATTGCATTGATCTTATGAAAAACTAGAAATATATATAGTTACATAAAACAGAAACAAAATAAACTCACTTTAAGGGAAAAATACAGTATTTAGATGCACAGGAGTATTTAGATTCTCAAATCCAAATAGGAATGTTAGGAGGAGAGGAAAAGGAAAGGAGAGGGGAAATAGTGAAAATAGAAGGAGAGAAAAATAAGGAAGAGGGAAGGAGAAGGTGGGAGAGAAAAATAAAAAGGAAACACCAAAACCCAAAATTCTGCAGGAGTAGCACATTCTCAAAGCATTATTTGATCCTAAATTACATCAACAAGAAAGCTAACAGAGGAAATACAGATTCAGTGCAGAACTTAATATAGGGTATAACCTAGAAAGTAAACAAGACCAAATGGAATTGTAATAATAGACAATACTTGGTTGACAATCCCTCTTTGCATTAAGAATAAAGGCAATTTACAGGAATATGACAATATCAATATGAACATCTTAGAAAGTTTAGAACAACAGTTTTCAAGCACCACTTCATCAAGTGATTGAGTAATTGGTAAAAATGTTTAAGCATGTTAATATTCTACAATTTTCTCATGTGCTGCACTTCAAGTTTGTATAATACAGACTCAAACCACTGCATTGTATTGCATTACAAATTGGCTGCTGACATCATACCCAATATAAACAATAATGCAGATTTCCCTAATTTTCTATTTGTAGAAGTAGAAGGCGAGTCATTAAAAATTAGGTTAAGATCAGGGGAAATTGTTTAATTGCTTAAAACATCTCTTTTTACATATGCATTTTGACTAAGAGAGCTTATCAAATTTCTGGGGGATCCCTAAGTATAATATCTTCTTTATAAAAAAAAAAGGCAAAAAAATAGTAGATTGTCATTTAAGAAAAACAGAAGGCAGCAAAGTCACTTGTTTTTGTAGATTTAGCCTAGCACGCACTCATCTTTTTAAGCATACTTGTGCTAGTGTACTAAATTTGGGCTCCAAATGATCCAAAAATTCAAGTCCCTCTTCTTCTTGTCGTTCATTGCAGCAATCTACAGAACCAGCAACTGATCCTCCTCCTTCATAGTTGTACTTGAGCACATAGTCTTGAGCAGGTTGTTGGTTGGCATCTTGATTACAGAGTTGCACCTTCTGCCAGGAAAAACACACATATTTTATTCTTATTTAAACACCAAGACTTACTAACATAAAAGTAATGGCTTTCATTTACCTTTCATTGTTTAATTTTTAATCAGTGTGTCCTCTAATGGATTCCTACACATAAAAAATGCACATGATTGGTCTGATCACAAATCACACTATAAAATCACTATACAGCATGTTTCCAAATGTCACACAGGGAGTAGCACATATACACATGTTTAGGTGTTTCCTTTCAAAATGATGGCTGAAGTGAAATGAAGTCAAACAGAAGTGCCCTCATCCTTCATGTAAGCCATCAGAACTGTGTGACTTGAATTACCTATTCCATACATTTGTTTTCAGAATGACAGGACTTGCCATATCAGATAGGAAATATTTAAGAAAGTCATATTAAAGATGATTTATAGATCATATTTTAGTAAGAATTTAAAAATCATACAGTGTATTAGGAAGCGTAAATGTCTACTTAAGATCTAAACAGAATGAAGTCAAAATTAAGGAAAACAATGTTCTTGTTAGAATATTAATAATCAATTTGAAATAAAGATCTGATTACTAAGCTTAATTAAATTGTTTAGAAAGTTAAAATGAAATCAAAATAGATTTGTATGCCACTTAGTAAACTCACTTCACCAAGACGGTGCTCAGTGAAATTGTGCCACTCGGAATAATTGTATCTGCAGTTGTCTCTCTCCAAGTGTCCTCCCCTGCAGGAATCCAGGGTTTGCTGCCCCCCAACCCTACAGGAATCTAGAGTATGATGATGTCCAAGCCCCTGGCAAGGTTCCAGGGTCAGATGTCTTCCTTTCACCATTTCAATTGTCTCCTGTCCTCCATTTTTCACACCTGATCCCAAGGTGCCACCCATTCCTTGAGCTGAACTGCCCAAAGTATGAGTTGTACAAACGAAGCCATTTGCTGAAAACTGAAATAAGAGGAATGCATTGGGTAAATACAGAAAGAAAGAGCAGTAACACATAATTAAATGACAATGCCATACAGAAAATGCCAGGAATTTTTTGAGCTAAAACTAAGTTTTCTGAGTCGGAACTAAATGAGTATTAGCAATCCTGTATTTCTAACCTATATAATCAGTACTTCGTGCAGTATTCATTAAGAAAATATTACAGAAATTGCATTGTTGTATTTTGAGACAAATCAGAGAGATTAATGTGCATTCCTTCTTTAAAAACATCTTAGACGGGGGCCGGGTGGTGGCGCTGGAGATAAGGTGCCTGAGCTAACCTAGGACAGAGGTTATATCCCCCGGTTCCCCATATGGTCCCCCGTGCCTGCCAGAAGCGACTTCTGAGCGAATAGCCAGGAGTAACCCATGAGCGTCACCGGGTGTGGCCCAAAAACAAAAAACAAACAAACAAACAAACAAACAAACAAAAAATACCATCTTAGACAACTGGGAACTAGAGAGATAGCACAGTAGGGAAGATCTTTGCCTTGAGTATCATGAGCCCATGTTTGATCCCCAGCTCCCTATCTGGGAGCTTGAGCCCTACCAGAAGTGAGCCATGAGAACAACATGGTATGGCTCAAAATCAAAATTTCAAATAAAAGGAAAACTACACAACTTCATTCACTATGGCTTTCCAGTCATCTCAAACTTTAACATGGTATTATTGTTCCACATTATTTACTCTGCTCAAAATTTAGTTCTCTCACCTGATTGGAGTGAAAATAGAAACTAATCAGCTATTTTTATTAATGTCTAGTAAAATAAATAAAAATTGAAAAATTGAAAAGAATTAAATATACTATCTGCAATAAAATATTTAAAATGTAAATAACTATAAATATCAGGCTTAGAAACAAAGAACACTAAAGATTTGATCCCCAATTTTTAGTTTCATGTTTTTTTTTGTTTTTTTGGGGGGGGTTTTGGGTCACACCCGGCAGCGCTCAGGGGTTACTCCTGGCTCCATGCTCAGAAATTGCTCCTGGCAGGCACGGGGGACCATATGGGGCACCGGGATTCGAACCGATGACATTTTGCATGAAAGGCAAACGCCTTACCTCCATGCTATCTCCCGGGCCCTAGTTTCATGTTTTTTAATAACTTTGCTTTTCCCTATACCTTCCTAAATGCCAGATAATATTGTTTTCTAAATCATTCCTTCCTAATCCTTAATTGTGGTTTTGCTTATTTGTTTGTTTGTTTTGTTTTTTGGGTCACACCCAGCAGTGCTCAGGGTTTAATCCTGGCTCTATGCTTAGAAATCACTCCTGCCAGGCACAGGGGACCTTATGGGATGCTGGCATTTGAACCACCATCCTTCTGCATGCAAGGCAAATGCCTTACATCCGACCCCAATTGTGTATATAAACAATTATATATAATATATATAAACACAATTGGAGTCGGATATATATATATGTATATATATATATATATACACATATATAAGAATTGACTTCCTTGAGTGAGAGAAGTAGAATGCCTGTCTCAAATATAGGCAGGGGGTGGGGGAGAAGGGAGATGGGGGGCATAGGGGGCGGGAATGTTATACTGGTGAAGGGGTGTTCTTTTTATGACTGAAACTCAACTACAATCATGTTTGTGATCACGGTCTTTAGATAAAGATATTATTTTAAAAAAGAATTGACTTCTTTTACATCTATACACTGAATTTGAACTCAAAGTTAGAGCAATACCTTCACATGTTAGCCTTGTAGTTTCATACAGGTAACCACAGGCTTCTTTCTACTCCATATATATTAACTAAAAAAACTTCATTAAAGTTCTTTGCACACTGATTAAAGCTTGCAGACAATTCATTGCTAACTTCAGGAAAAAATTAAAATCATTATGTTGATGACAGATGAGTAATTAAATGGAATATTTTTATAGCAGAAATAGTAATTTTAGTTGTTAAAAGGCCTCAAAACATTTGAGATACATAATGGCATGCTAAAGGTCTTTTACTATTATAATACTGTATCAGTAGCATGAAATGCCATCTATATCATCATGCAAGCTAATGCCACTTCATGTGTTCCATAGGATTGACAACATTTTATATCTGTTACTTGATATTAAAACTATGTCAAAAAAATTTATATTTGGATATCCCATTTTGCTCTTTTTTTAAATGAGTTAGCACTTACCAGTTTGTCATCACCAGGAGCTTCAGTATTTGACACAATGAGATTTTGCTGGGCTAAATCATCTGGAAATACTGCTGTTTTTTCAGTGCTCCGAGTGGCACTACAGACTATTGTAAATAAGATACCTGAAGCATGAGAATAAGAAATTCAGTGTATTTAAAAAATGGGAAGTTATGAATTTCAGATGACTAATACAAAGACAGTTTTCAAGAAAACACAAACATGGTGGCCTATGTCAAAGTATACAACAGAATCAGATTTGCCACAAACACTGACTCACTGTTTGAACTCCATACTCAATTTCATGTTCATGCTGAGACAACATGAGAATAAAAGATAAAAATCACTTGCAATATATAATTATATATGTGTTGAACAGAATATGAAAAAGTATACTTCTTTCTTAAAATTGGTGGGTTTTAATGGTATTATCCATTCTTTTAACAACCTATAGTTAATTTGTTATAGATAAAATTTTCTCTATTTACACTGAAGAATGTGGATTATGCAATAAACATGACAATGATTGTTCCTAAGAACAAAACTAAAAATATACTCTAAAAAGTATCTTCAGTCAAGGGTTATGTATTTATTTAATTTATATTTGGAGGCCAAATCTAGCAGTGCTCCAGGACATAATGCTGCCTTTGCTTCAGCGATCACTTCTGGCAGGTTCTGGATCAAAGTAGTGTCAAGATCTAATAATATGGGTCACCTGTGTGCACGGTAACTAATGTGCTATCTCTCTAATCCCAAGGGACACTATTAAAAACCAAAAAAATTAAATCTTCTCTCACTAAATCTTTTATCACTAGCACTGTATATGGTCCCCTGAACACAACCAGAAATGACCTCTGAGCTGAATTAGGAATAAACTCAGAGTACCACCCAGGGTGATTAAAAATCAAACAGAAACATTTAAACCCAATTCCTTGGGCAAAAGTTTAAACATTGAAATGTTATTGCTGTTGTTTGGAGGCTACCACATTGTTCCTAATGTAATATCAGAAGTAACAAATGTTGGCATAGGAATATATAGACAGGAAATGCAGAGAACTGATAGAAAACTTTGAATTTAGTATGCACTAAACATTAATGCTGCTTGCCAGTGTTTCTTGATCTTTTATCATTGTATGTATAAAAAATTAACTGTTGAATTATCAAAGCTATCTTGTTTCAATAACTAAAAATAAACAGAACTACATATAACTTAATCGTAATTTAGAATTTAGAATTGCTTCTCCACATTTTCTCTTTATATACATGAACCTTGAAGCATTGTGCTAAAAGTGAAATATAAAAATACTTAGAGTCATAAACCAAAGTGGTAGTACAGTAGGCAGGGCATTTGCCTTGCACATAGCCAACATAACTCAATTCCTTTCCACCCTATATGGTCCCCTGAACACTGTCAGGAATTTTCCCGAAAGCAGAGTCAGAAGTAAGCCCTGAGCATCACTGGGTATGAATGCCTTAATTGACCTCATAAATATTAAATTTGCTTAGCTTTACTTAAATATAAAACAGCTGAAATATTAAAAATATCTACAGGTATATATGAATATATATTATTAACAGTATTGATTCTCTGAATCTATCTCAACAATTCGTCAAAAGCTACTAATGGCATATGTGATAGGACTTACAAAATAGCAATGCTATTCCCAACAGTATTGCAAGGATGGCCCACTTTCCAAGTCGTGTTGCTACATTGCCTGTCCTTGCATCTGAGCGAAGAGTGCATTCATTTTCCACCACACAGTCACATAACTTCACATTTACTGTACTGATCTGTGACAGGCCATGGGTATCTGTAACTCTGATAGATACTGGATATGTTCCAAACGAGGCATCTCTTCTTTCTAAGGAAATACGTGCTGCCGTATCTAAAAAACAAAACAGAACAAAAATAAATAAAACAAAGTCAAACACTATGAAATGCCACTGATCTCTTCTTTGATACATAACTATTGATAGTCATCAGATTCTCATATGAGCAGATATTCCTGATGCTACAAGATTGTAAAGGTGAATAAATTGAATAGTTCTGATCCTTAGCTACTGAAAAAGGTCCTTTGACTTTTGTTATACTGTATTTATCGTATATAAATCCTTCTAGTTATCAAGTGATTAATGCAACTTGGTTGAGAAGTATTTGGGCCATACCCATTGGTAATTATGGTTGACGGCTGGTGCTATGCTAAATGACCACTCCTGGTAGGATTCAGGGGATCATATGGGTTGCCAGGGAGTGAACCAAGATGTCTGCTTATAAGGAAAGTGCCCTGGCAACTGTACTATCTCTGTGTCCCCACAACTTTAGAATTTTAATAGAATCATTCAGAGTAATATTTTCTTTCACATAAGATTTATCATGAACAAACTGAGATAATAGTAGTATGAACTTCTGAATTTTTCCTCTTACATAGTTTTTATACATTGAGAAAAAAAATTAGACTTATATTTTTTCTCAGAGCCATTTCTGACCACTTAGAACATCGTTTACTTAAGGTAGACCTAAGACCTGAGTTATGGTATAAAATTACTAGAATAGGACACTGACGTGAAGTATTTTTCTTGGTTGTGATTTTTTGGGGGTCAAAGTTAGAAAATTCCTAGGCCAATCTCCTGAATAGTCTAGGGCACAGAAAGATAATATGAAGATAGGGTCCAGGCCACATGCCCGCACTTAGGATAAACCTTCCCCACTTAACTAGTCCAGTAAGACATGCTTATTTTTATGTCATTTGATGTTCTAAATATAAAATTTGGATAAGGAAATCTTTGAACTGTGTTTTTTTAAAAAAATGTATGGTAAACTAGGTAAGCCAGTTATATTAGACAAAAACATTAAGACATAATATGCTATAGTTTATTGCATTCTTTATCACATTTATCTCTCCAAATAACAAAATTTTATACATGCATAAATTGAAACAGTAAATAAAAAACACTGTAACAATGACATAACTTATAAGAAGAGTTGCTAGAATTTGCCACTGAGCCTATATGATTTCCAAACCTTCTCAAAGTATGTACTTATGCTAATGTTTCCCAGGCTTTGACTTACTTCACCGATCCCTAAAACTTTAAAAAAATAAAACTTTGACTAACAAAATATTATAAACATTTTATTCTGCTAAATAAGAATATTAAATTTTTCATTCCATTCTGGGGCCAAACGATAGCACAACAGTAGGACATTTGCCTTTCATAAGACTGGCCTAGGATGAACCTGGGTTAGATCCCTGGCATCCCATATGCATATCCAATACTTTTTGAAAAGAATCGGCATATGACATCAGATCAGTAGAAATTACAAACCTGAAAGTAAGATTAGTTCTTCCCAAGTAAAAAACAATTGATAGACTACATACACAAACACATATCTCAGAATGCTGTTTATAAAAAAAAAAATCCAAAATGCAGTCATCTCACAAAGCAAAATTCAGAGTATACCATAGTACACTGATGCTATCCCTCCCCCCAAATTCCTGCTTAGTTCAACTGGAGAGAGAGACCCTCCCACTTCTAGGAGGGGTCTGTAGTTGGTAATTAAGGCCTGGGGGAAGGGTAAAAGAACATTGGGGAAACTCAACAAGAAGCCTCAGAAGACAGCAGACAGAATGGAGATGAGAAAACAGCAGAAAGGCTGTTTAGCTTAAAAGCCACACATAGTGGTTAGAGACTTATAACAAAGCTTCATGTCTACTGACTTCTACTGACTGCTTGTGGATCATTTCCTCACCATTATCCTGAACCCTCAGACTCGACAGACCAAAGAAGCTGCAGGTGACAGGCTGGTCCAGAAAGGCCTCACCATCCATTCATCCACCATCATCCACCGCCATCAAGAAATCCTAGTAATTTAATTAATTCAACACACCATAACTACTGGAAATCCTTATTCCCCTCCCACCCCAGCCTAGTTCCTCTTTCCTTTCCATCTGAACCTTTGCTTTCTAACTTACCAGAGTTGAAAATAGAGAAATATTCATGGACGAGCATTCTTTAATGGTACTGAGGAACATTCAGGACATTTAGAGACATAATGCATTCAGTTTGCTACAGATTCTATCTGTAGCAGTGGACATGCAAAGACTGAGGCACTGTGGTCCATTATCCATGAGTTTTAGCAGTGTGAAGATGACAAATGTGCTAAATAAGTATTTAGGACCCCAAATCTCTTAACTTCTGTTATTCTAATCAACCTTAGATCCTTTCAAGAGTAAAGTGAGAAGAACAAAGTAGGACTCAGAATGCAGAGAATTCCAAGAAAACAATAGAAATAAAATGGTCAGAAGCCAATGCAGAAACAGAGGGAAGCATGGAATGGTGGATCCAGATTATTTTGCAATGAATATCCAGCAGTGTGGAAAGATAGCAGAGCTGCCTTTAGTGATTATGCCTTAGGGCCAAAGGTCATGTTTTCAGGACAGCTTAGTCCACTTACATCATGGGAGCACAGAGAAGGTGCCTTACGAGGCGACTCTGGAGGGCAGATTAGCTCTAATTTTCTGTGTGGTTTCTTGGTGCCCTTTGGCCTGAGTTGCAACTATTCTATTTTTGACTAAACATATCTATCTCTCAGTCTTGTACACCTGCTCATGTAAAACAAGCCCCTTAATATTCCACCTGATAAAGTCTACTTCCTGGGGGAGAGAGAATGGTGCATGTAGGTATTCTCTTTGTGACTTAAAATACTACTAGGGTATGAAGCATTAATGGAGGTAGGAGGTTCCCAATACAGAAATCTGATCTTTCTCTTTCTTTCTCTCCCCTTTCACTCTCTCTCTCACCCCAATCTCTCTCCCTTACTCTCTCTCTCACACACACACACACACACACACACACACACACACACACACACATACACATTTAATACACTCTAACCACACCCCTATGTGGGTGTGGAGTGAGAATGTACGCAACATTAAATGAAATCCTAGCACAAATTGAATTCTATGTGAGTACTAAAGATATCTACCTTCCACCACTTCAAAAACACAGAAACCTGTTTTCTTTTATTGATGATTCCAACCTAATATTGCACATATGATTAGTGGGGAGGAGTATTTTAGACATTCTGGTGCTGAAAAGAACAAAGTAACAATGAGAAATACATACCATTCAACCTTGCCAGGCTCCACATTCTTGGTGTTTCAGAATCAGAACTACCTTGAAAACTAAATTTAAAGGGTGGACCATTTGTAATATCATCTGGATCGACAGCAACAATTACAGCACTTGACATGACGGGTTTACAGATGACCACTGACTCTTTAGGTATGAGTGGGCCATTATCATTCACATCTTCAAGTATGATTCCCAAAGTCCCAGTACAAGACCGTCCATCTAGGAAAATTAGATATAAGTACAAAAATTTTAATTTTTCACATCAATAAATTATAAAGACAATACATTTATGAAAAGTGCCAACAACAGTAACAAGCATATACATCCTTATGTATATGTTAAATATACATAATGTTAAAACGTTAAATGTTAAAAAAAAATTTTACCACTTTCAAGTGTACAAACGATAACTATTCTTTTATTTATCATTACTAAAAAAGTTGGAATGGACAGGAAAATTTTTACAAAGATGACCTCTGACAAAGAAAAAAACGAGGTTCTTCCCCAATGTAGGATGAGATTACTGCCTTTATCTCAACTACAGTTGTGTTCACTTAACTTTCCACTTCTGAATCTATCTCCTTCCTCAAAATCTATGATTAAAGATTTACAAGAAAGTTGAAGAAAAAGGAAGGAAGGAAGGAAGGAAGGAAGGAAGGAAGGAAGGAAGGAAGGAAGGAAGGAAGGAA
>PVKC010006574.1:0-30894 GCA_004027635.1 Crocidura indochinensis
TACCACTAGTATAGATGACTATGCTTTCTATAACATGACTCTTAGTATAAGTGAATTTATATCTAGGAGATGTGGAAGAAATCTTTAAGTTTATCAAGATTTATATTGAAAGCTATTCAGAATAGAGTTAATTCCAAGTAGTAATGTTTGTATTCCTCATCAATGCTCAAGGAAATGCATTAATATCTCTATATAGATGGTCAGGATTAAAGTACAGAGAGGGTTCCATCCTAAAAAAAAAGCATGTGATTTTTGATTCTTGTTTGATGGTCAAGAGATATCTGTTTTTTTAAACTTATGAAGAAAACTTATCATTTATATGATTTTCATCAAACCCAAGTATTTCTATGGGGCTGGTAAGATGGTACAGTAGGTTAGGCAATTGTTTGGTGTGTTACTAACCCAGTATAATCCCTGGAATTCCATATGGCCTTATTAGTGTCATCAGGAATAATCCCTAGTACAGAACTAGATATAAATCATAATAGGCGGATGTGGCCCAGTGTCCCATCCCCTAAAACCAAACCCAAGTATTTCTAGAATCTACTTTTTGTACCTAAACACAGGTACTATTCATGACCCATCAAAAGACTGCCCCCTAATAAGGCCCTGCTCCATGGGTATGTCTCTTTCTCAAACGGTACTGTTATTCAACATAGGCCCAAATATATTACCCGCAATCTTGGGACTAGGTAAGTCTTGACCTAAGAAATTTTGAAATTATAAATTTAGCTCTATGATAGCGTATATCAACCCCAACTTAGAATCAAATATACTATTTTCTTAGCTGTGAAGTGTAAAGATTAATTAGAATAAATGATAAATCAATCAAAGTTATATATAGCTCAGTTAAGATTTTTTTGCCAAACTAATTAGGAAAAACAATCAAAATTTCAGTTCTTTAGATTTTAGAATAGCAAATACATGAAGATATGAGACTCTTAAAATATTATAAAGAAATACAAACATTTGAATGTGTATACCAATATGGAATTAAAGAGTAAATAGTATATATATATATATATATATATATATATATATATATATATATATATATACTATTCTTCTTTCAATGCACTTGAAAATGTACTCAGTTTTCTCACCATATTTACATGGAAATGTATTCTGATGGGCATTCAGCTTGCTCATTTAGAGCAATTAATACTGATATTTTGATATTTTTAAAATCATTTTTATAGGGGCTACCCCCAGCAGAACCTATGGCAGTGCTCAGACAACTCAGAACTGTGTGTGTTTGTATGTAAGATCAAGGGGGTTACGCAGTGCAAGGTTGGTTGCCATGCCTTCCTTTATTATGGGCATATCTCTAGCACTTTCTCTCCCCTCAATCTCTTAATAGTCTTTTGTTTTTACTTCTTGCCACTACACAAATTTAAAGCTAAGTTTCAATGCAAAGTCCAGCATAGTTTTCAAACATATGGTTTCTA
Organism: Crocidura indochinensis; assembly: GCA_004027635.1. NCBI lineage: Eukaryota > Metazoa > Chordata > Mammalia > Eulipotyphla > Soricidae > Crocidura > Crocidura indochinensis. The sequence goes on from PVKC010006574.1 coordinate 1,449, forward strand.
TAAATACTTTAAAAAATTAAATCAATTCTAAAGCAAGTGAGTATCCTGCTTTACATTCCAAATACTCGTGAATATCCTTCTTTACATTCCAAATATTCCATCACATGCATGAATCCAGACTCATACATAGATGGAGGCAAATGATACTTAAATGACTGCAATATTATAATTAACAATAAGATTTGCAATTACTTATAAAACAGAAAGATTATGAAAAAAGTTCAATTTGAAGGTATTTTATAATATAGTTATATTTAAGAGTGAAAAATTTGCTCTGCATTTCATTTAGGTCTTTGTTAAGGTAAGCGTTACAAAATAATTCAAGAGGAGGAGACAAGAGTTTTGGAGAAATTCTTTTGGTGGGCTACATACCTAGCTATTCTCAGGGCTTTGTCCAGACTCTCTGCTCAGGGGTTACTGCTACTGGATCTCGGGACTAATTGCCAAAAGAACCTATATAGTGATGGAGATCAAACCAGTGTGACTACTTACAAGGAAAGTGGTATATGTGCTGTACTGTCTCTGGCCCCTTGAAAAATTACTTGTATGGAAAAAGAGAAAAATCTCTATCTCTATTTCTTCTTGAAAAAAATTAGCATTGCATTTTTATGCTACTATGTTAGAAATATATTGAGATCAATCAGAAAACTTGATCCCTGTCATTTAAAAAAGAAGAAGAGATCAGAAACCATAACATGTGATTTTTGGTCAACAAAGCAACAAAAGAAATTTTCTCCCAAAATACAGAGTGGTTACAAAATAGGCATGTGCATTCAACTCCTTTACAGTGGATGTGAGAAACATTTAAACAATAATTTCTCCTGACCTTAACTGTGGGTTTCATTATTTATTTAGTTTGGTTTGGGGCCACACCTATCAGTATTCAGGGCTTACTCCTGACTCTATGTTTAGGGATAACTGCTAACTCTACTAAAGGGGCCATCTGGAACAACAGAGATAAAATCCAGGTTAGCATCACTTAATGCAAGTTCCATAGATCTACCCATGAAACTATCTTTCCAGCACCAGCACCTCAACTTTGAAATCACAGGGGGTGGGGGGAAAGACAATTTTATCATTCATATGCTTATTCACACATTTCAGTGAGATACATTTTGCAGGTGTAGGCTTACTTGGCATATCTACTGTATTGATTTCACTTTAGAAATAAAAAGCACTAATGTCTTTAAGAAAAATTAACTCTTCTGGAAGAACTACAACAGAAACTTGCTTTTTTTCCCCTCCCAGTAGAGTCAAAATTACTACACTCGGGGCCCAGGAGATAGCATGGAGGTAAGGCGTTTGCTTTTCATGTAAAAGGCCATCGGTTCGAATCCCGGTGCCCCATATGGTCCCCCGTGCCTGCTAGGAGCAATTTCTGAACATGGAGCCAGGAGTGACCCCTGAGCACTGCCGGGTGAGACCCAAAAACCAAAAAAAAAAATTACTTCACTCTTGCTTTCCCTCTCCCCAGAGCATATACAAACCCAAAGTATTTGGGGTACAGGAAATGACTGATGCTGGCTACTGAACAGTGTCCGAGGACAAACCACACAAAATACGATGATGACACTTGGTGATGTTGTCCCAGTTAGGCAAGTTTTGAGGAAACTGTTTAGAAGTATAGATCACAGGAGACTGAAAAGGGCCACAAAGAAGAATCTGTCAACTTGGCAAGGCTGGTGGTAAAGGACAGTCAGTGGTCAAGATGATGACAAGGGAAATCTCGAGGTGAGCCAGTAACCACTGAAAATCCATGGAGAAATGTCAGTGGAAGGATTTAACAGGTTCCTATCAGAGGTTACTGGAGACATGAAGCCAGTTACAAGCCAACATCCAGCCCATGACTTCCTTGGTGGCGGCGGGACGATGGGAGCCGGTACTCAGCCACCACTGCAACTAAAGAGCAGGCGTGATACTATGTTCTAAGTGTGTGTGGCCAGGGTCACACAAAACAGGTCTCATGCGTCAGAAAACCGGATTCTGTTTTCTTCTGAGCTCTCCCTTCACTGTCCAACTCCCCCGGATCTTGTACGTGATTTCGAGCAAATTTAAAAAAAAAAAAAAAAAAAAAAAGGATTTCAGCAAATATCTGCTTCCACTCTTCTAAGGAAAGATTTTTGAGGCCTGAGCTCTCTGGAGAGGTGATTGCTGATTGTTAATCTTGGGCACTTTGTTTTCATCGGTCAAGAGGCAGGAGGTGGAAGGAAGCACCACTTTGTCATCCACATCTGTCAGCATCTGCAGCTCTTCCTCTGGGATGCACAAAATCGAAAGGCAAACACAGTAGCCCAAGAACTGCCAACCAATTCCGGAGGGCTCGGCTGCATGGGACAAGAGATTCCCAAACGCAGAAGAACATGGCACTAACTTCCGAGAAATGGTTTCATAGTGGATGCTGAGTGGTCTGAAGCATTATTGAATTCGGTTGTGTTTCATGTGAAGTCAAGGTGCTTTTGGAGATACTTAGGTACCTGTACAGTTTTTATTCTATGTAGGAATGAACTTCAGATAGAATCAAAGACTACGGGTTAAACTTATCTCTGTTTGCTATCTTCATGTTCCAGAAAAAAGAAAATTTCCCAAAAGGAAGTTTTTGTCTGTTTTTATACTAATTATCTATCCTATTGTTTTGAGAAGGCCCAGATTCTATTTCTTTAGATGAGTAGAAGCCAGATTTTAGGATGACCTAAATCAGTATTCCAGCTGGTCTAATACAAAACCCTTTGACAGACAAGATTCTCCAAATTCTCTCTTTAGTAGAAATCCTTGGACTGGCTAGAAAACATCTTCACTGAATCCGGAGTGACTTTTATAATTTTCTTGAGATAATTTTTTAGCCACAACATTGAAGAAAAATATAACAGCTCATCTTCCATTGAGTTCCAGTTCCACTGAGATTTTTTTCCTCCGAACCCAGAGATGCCCAGGTGCTACTCCTGGCTCTGTACTACTCCTGATGGGCTCGGTGCCTAATTTATGATGATGGGGATTGAATCCAAGTTGGCCCTGTGCAAGGCAAACAAACTCTCCACCTGCTGTATTATCACTCCTGACTGGTTAGTAAGTCTCTGCAGTCTTCCTGGATGTCTCAATATTATCATGAAATCAATACATAAAAATGTAAATGGCTACAAATTCACGAACTTGATAGATAAGCACCAGAAACTAGCATTGGAAATATTCTACAATGGTTTTCTGGACTTCTGTTATATATATTCTTTTTTTTTTTGATTATTGGGCACACCCAACATCACTCGGGTTACTCTTGGCTCTGCACTCAGAAATCGCTGCTGGCAGGTTCTGGGGACCATAGGGGATGATAGAGATCAAGCCAGGGTCAGCCGGTCATGTGCAAGGCAAACGCCTTACACGCTGTGCTTTCGTTCTGGACCCATCTTATATTTATCTTATATTTCTTTGATTTAGAGAAGATTTAAGAACTAAAAGTCACTTGAACAGTAGGGAGAACAACATGAATAATTCTGTCATATTATGCTAGGTATTATATACTAGGCATCTGTATTCTGGAAAATTTTCTTGATTTCAGATTTTATTCTTCATTGCAAATTTTTTTAAATAGAAAATATTTAAAATGTTAAAAGAAACTTTGACACTTAGCTACTCTTGGCTGCATCTCAGATGTATACAGACAAAACATATACATATGTTTGGGTATGTATGTGTATAATCTTAGGGTTTCAGTATATGAAAAATCCTTAAAGCATATCAATAAGATGCTGAAATAAGATGGTGAAATTTTTTTTGTTTTTCTCTTGAGATATGTTAATAGCTAGTTGTTCTTATGGAAATTCTGCCAGTTGAAATTTCTGCTTCAAGTACAAATGTAACAATAGTAAATCTTTAGTCTCAAGCAGCAAATAGATAATTAAACATTATTTGTATGCATTGGAATTGAACCGATGACTTCACGGACACACAGCCTGAATTTTTTTTTTCTATGTCTTGCTGCTTAAATCTGGACAATAACTATAGAGATTGGATTCAGCTTCTGAGTAGAGCTAACACGCAGTACAAATGGAATAATTACTTGCTCAACACAAGATGGCAGTAGCATACCATATAAATCTTTTTTGAAGTCTATCCTGGGTTTTAAGAATGCTAGAATTCAGAACTCAGAGATATCAGTTCATGTTGATTTTATCTATTCATTAGAGAGAGAGCTATGTGCATGTCATAATCATTCCATTTGCAAACCCTAAGTAAACAGGATTGTTTCTATTTCAGCTAACTTATAAGTCTAACAGAGCACTTCAATTTGGATTTTAAGTTTTGTACTATGGAAATTATTTAATATCCTACATCTGAACCTGAACACATCATGAAAAAGATGACAGAAAATTGACAAGTTAAGAATTCAGATGGGACAGACTCTTAAGATAAGACTTACACTGATAACATTTCTTTCTAGCCATGTGTAATAGATTGAAAATCTTGAAATGATGCATTGTTTTCTAGAATTTTTGCACAATAAGACTCGAGACCTATCCTCTTCTTTAGTCATTGCTTCTTTTTTGATGGTTTATTTGTTTATTGTGTTAAATCATTCAGTAATAATTTTATGATGGTTCACTACTATTGAATTAACAAGATAGACTTTTCTAGATCTTAAAAATTACAATTAAAATAATAAGTCTATTTTACTTCATTATTATTGTTTAAAAATACAGCATTAGTCAAACATCTATTGTCTTGGGTATTAACCATTCAGATGTACAAATATACATATATTAAACTTTTAAAAATAAAAGAAAACTTCAAGAAGAATAACATATGGTTTCCATTAAAATTTTGTTATTTGACTTTACAAATGTTAGTGAAAATCCTGAGGAATGAGTCCTACCTCTGGCACAGATACAGATAAAGTTACCAGCTTCCATGATTGGCTCCAGCATAGTTGAAAAAAAAAAACACTGGGGGAGGGGCACAGCTGATTGTTCTCAATTTCTGACTCTTAACAACTTGGGGAGTTACTACTGGCAGTTTCCCAGAGGCAAGCAGTCTGATTTTTAGTGTTTTCCAGAACACCAGGTGGCAGAATGTCTCTTTCTAAATTATTGACCTTTGTTTAACTTACTCAAAATGTAGAAGATTCTGTTAGCCCCAATTATTGTTGGCAGCCATCGAGACAATATTTACAAGATTTAAACTGATAATACAAGGAACACAATAAAATACAAGAGAAAAAGCACATCATGTTAGCTTTATTTACAGAGGGAAAGAAAGTGGCTATGCTAAAGTTAGCTTTGCTTAAAAATTGTGTTGAGGGTCAGAGAGATAGTAAAGTGAGTGGGGCGCTTGGCATGTACACCAACCAATTGTGGCATTGCCAGGACCGCATGTGGTCCCCTGACCACAAAGTGAGGCGAAAATCCTGAACATTGCCAAGAGTAACCCCCAAACTACAAATATAATGAATAATAAAAATGTGTGCTTAGGAAATTGCTGGAAAGTCACTTAGTGAATCTGTCTTCTGACTACATTAGCTTCTTCTCTTTAGTAAAAGATGTAATAATGGCTTTAATATTCAAATTTCAAGAAGATCTATGCAACAGGCATTATCTGAGCATATTACTTTAGTTAAAATTTTATCAAAAGTAAAAGCATATTGACACCAATATTGTTACCAAGAAAATAAAATTTGTTTTCTTACTTACGCATCCATGTAACTGCAAATTACAGAGAAGATAAAAGTACAGCATGGTGTGAGGATTGTATACCTTTTATAAATGTTTATATATATATTTTTTGTTTTTACCGCCACACCCGTTTGATGCTCAGGGGTTACTCCTGGCTAAGCGCTCAGAAATTGCCCCTGGCTTGGGGGAACCATATGGGACGCCGAGGGGATCGAATCGTGGTCCTTCCTTGGCTAGCGCTTGCAAGGCAGACACCTTACTTCTAGTGCCACCTGGCCCTAAATGTTTATATTTTAAAATTGGATGCCCTGAAAATAATGTGAATCATTCCTGTATACATGACATAAAGACACTTTTAAAAATTGAGTCACCATGTCCAATCAATTAGTGTTACTGCTGAGTGGCCACCACTGGCAAACTATTTTAAAAACATATTGTAACCAAAATTGTTAGAGATTATATATTTTAGGATTAAGAGAATATTGAGCAATTAAGTCTTATGATCTAACAGTTGTAGTGAGTCCCTGTTTTATTCTCACACTAAATGCTTCTGAAAATGTTACTGGAAGTTAAAAGTCTGGAAGTCAAACAATAAATTTAGAGACCACAATGAAGGATCCACATCCTTAATTCCAGAGTGTAGGGAAGAGATGTTCTTAAAAAGTCCAAGATTATTCTGAAGGCATGCCTAGCCCCAAGAGTTCTGGAAAAGGAACCAGTTATGATCAAGAGATCCTGCCAGGACTATCATTCACCTCCCTGCTAAAGAAACTTACCTGGCATTTTGTCTCTGGCCAGGACTGTACTTCTGTGATTTCCAATCTCTCCATAGAAAAGCGTTTCCGATCCATTCCCCTAGCATTGTTTCTTCAAAAGTTATGAAAAAGGATAGTGTTTTACTTGACACTTGGCTCATATGTATGAAGATCATTTTTCTCACTTCAGGGAGTTATTTGCTCATTTCTACAGTTCCTAATACGACTTTCCTAAAGGGGACAGAGCAAAGGAGGGTCCCAATTAACAAAGAAAGGGCCACCTTTAGGTGCCCCAGTTGTTCTAGTAAGTTTCAAGTCCCTCCAAGGCACCATATTGGCTCAATGGAGAAAAAAGACCCCCTGTGTAACACAAGCCATCCTCAATTATCCAAAGATAGTCATTTGATGTGGCAATTTGTTTTATCCTTCTAGGTTATCACCCCAGCCATATAAGATTAAAAAATGTATTTTAGTCTATTAATAATTAGGTACTTTCATAACAAACGTTAAAGTTACTTTTGACATTTAGTTTTAATGTTGTCAATTAGTGTATGATTTATATAGAAAATTTTTAGAATATATAAAAAGTAGATTTTGAATGGTCAAAATATGATAGTTTATAAGACTCATAATCTATAGAAAGGTTAATTTTATTAATGGGATATATATATTATTTGCACTAATGTCCGGGTTTGCTTTGTGGGATGTGAAGCATGTATTTAAGGCATATGAGATCATGGTCTGTCTAGATTTGTTGAGGAAGTGCAACATTCTGAAATCCTACTATAATTTTGCTTCTTTCATGTGGTAATCTCATCTTGAATAGTTCTCTGTGGTAGATAACTTCTAATAAAATTCACAAAGATTGGGGCCGGAGAGATAGCATGGATGTAAGGCATTTGCCTTGTATGCAGAAGGTTGGTGGTTTGGATCCTGACATCCCATGTGACCCACTGAGCCAGCCAGGAGTGATTTCTGAGCATAGATCCAGGAGTAACCCCTGAGCATGGCTAAGTGTGAGACAAAAACCAAAAAAAAAATCACAAAGATTTAGTTTTGAAGTAGAATTTTCAACACTAGCCTACTGATATGTTTCTTTCATTTTTGTATTCAATTGCTATGTTAACAATTATTGAGTGCTTACACTGGTCATAAATGGTAATGATATACTTCTTAGTTGTGTTACAATGTATAAGAGAGGAATATGTCTCTACTGGCAGAATTATTTATTAGTACTAATTTTAAATTCTTTAAATTGGGGTAAAATTGCAAGCACAAATGAGGATAACACTAATAGCACTATTAATTTTTAAGTGGAGGGTGGGAATATTACAAAAGAAACCAGCAACAAACTGAAATGACAGCCTATGAGTGACAGTCAATGAATGGGAGACTATATTTGTAAATCTTATATCTGATATGAGGCTAAAACCCAAACATACAAAACTTCATGTAAGTCAATGGTCATTATTAAAATTGATAAATGTGCATAGGAATTTAGTAGACGCTTTTCTATAAAAAATGCACATAAGTGTCAATAGATAACAACGTTACTAGTTAACCACAAAATTCAAATCTAAACCACATGAGACATCACCTCTCACCTGTTAGAATGACACAATTAAGAACACCACCATCAAAATAATACCAAGTGTTGTTGATGTTATGAAGAAGGTAATGTTGGAGCCAGCACAGTATCACAGTGTTAGAGTATTTGTCTTGCACACTGACAACCTGGGATAGATTGTATATGATCCCTGCCATACTGCCGGGAGCCATTTCTAAGCTCAGAGCCAGGAGTAACCCTTAAGCACAACCTATTGTGGCCCGCCAAAGAAAAAGACAAAAAAAAAGGTAATGTAGATGAGAATACAAATTGTTAACATCTTGGAAAAGAGAATGAAGGCTTATGTATAAATTTTATATACAACCTCAAGTATATACCCAAAGGAAATGACTCTAGGATCTCAAAAATAAATATGCAAATATAGGTTTCCGCACAATTCACAATTGTCAATTTTTCACAAGGGAAACAACCTAAACTTTGCCAAAAGAATAATGGAATGAGAGGATATACCTACACCTGTATGCATATAAACATAAAAATATGTTTATCTAAGTACTATCTTGCAGTGAGAAAACCTCCTTTTGGAACAACTTGGATAAAATTTGATGGCAGTATGGTCAGTGAAGTCAGTCAGAGAAAAAGACAAAATCTGTATATGGAATATATAAGAAGGTAACTCAAAGATGGAGTAGAATGATCAGACCAGTGGCAAATAGAAAAACTTTAGAATGAATCATTTCCAGGGATTTAATTAGGAGATAGTGAAGATAATCAATAATACTATATTGTATATTTTAAAGTTACTATAAGTAACTTTTAAGTAACTTATAAGTAGATTATAGATGTACTTACTACAAAAAAGAGAGGTAGTTGATATATGTAGTTGAAAACTGTGTATTTAGCCAAAACATTCTACCACATAAAGTTGTACAATATCAAAAGTAAATTGCATCTGAATAAGTTGGAAAAATAAAAGATAGATGTTTTACTCATATTAATTTTAATAAGTTTTCTAACATTTTTCAGATCAATAATTAATATGATACAATTTTGCCTATAATGTAATTTAAAATATAATTAATCTTTTTTTGCTTTGCACTAATAATATTCACTCTTCAGTCTCTGAATATTACTCTTTTGAGACTGAAGACTTGGTCTTTGAGGAATTATATCCTAATTGCCTAACTTAAGAATATTCAGTTTCTTGCTGAACATATCAGTTAATGTGAGTACAACGGTTGCACAAAAGACCTGTAACCTTTCTGACAATGCACAGACCCTCATGAGATGCATGAAGCAGGTCAATGCTTTATGGGTGTTTTAATTTGATTTATATATAATTATATATTTATAATTTGATTTATATTTATAATATGAAGTAGGAGATTGAAATATACCTTTTGAAGTTGATATCACCCAACATTGCACTATTTTTGTTTGAGACTGAGTTACTCCCCAAATCAGTTACTTGGAATTTTATAGCTCTAAGAGACAATGCAGTTAGCATAAAGCAATAACTTATTCTTTGTCCACTGCCAGAGTTTTCCTCCAAAACAAGCATATATATATCAAATTAAAGAGAAGTACTTTTAAAATTATGTGTAAAAGTGATAAGACCTAAAAATAATACTCAAAGGCCAAAAATCAAATATACAAATTAGTTTGTTATCAGCCCAGTATGCTTTGCTAAAACAATCTTCTGCTTAATTTTAGTGTTGTTTTAAAGATAGGTCGATTCTTTTATGAATAACTAGGAGGAAGAACAAATTGAAAATAAAATGATGACTCAGTTTTCTATGAATATTAAAATGAAAAAGGTTATTTTTTATCACAAAATACTAAAGCAACTTCTAGGACAATTTTAAATGGAGATACTCCTTGTTATTTCCACTTTAATTTTCCTCAAACATATTTTTATAACATCCATCATGACAAGTGAATTTTATTTATACTTTTAAAAGAACCATCGTTATGAATTCCACTTAGCTTATCACACTCATAATATTAGTATGCATTTCTGACTATGAGCAAGTCAAACCCAAAATACCAGAAAGGAACTAGATAAAACTATATCAGGAAGGAACTATATGAAAGAATTATCCTCTTCTTTGAAAATAAGGATAAAGCTAGCACTACATGTTTGGAGATTATAAGAAAGAAAATATGATACTTGGTACTAGTTTTATATATATGTATAAAACTTCGGTATGTATATACTATAGCAGTATTCATATATTAATTCTATGTATTGTATAAAGAAAGAGGAAGAAGGTAAGATCTGAGTAACTGATGAAATATGAAGGGTTGAAATAATAGGGGGGAAACTGTAAATATTTACAAATTTTCTGTGATTAGAAGTTTTAGAAAACTCACATGAACATGATTGCCTCTTGTTAGGAATTTAGGTGTCTGATGAGTAGGCCTAAGGGTCTGGCAATGATGTGGAACTAGTCTGACAATGCTAGTTGCTTAGACATACTGAGAGGATAATGCATCTGAACCTGAGGTCTCAAGCATCTGGGCCATGTTTTTAGCATATATCCTCTGATCTCTTCTGAGGACCTTCTCTTGTTTTTTTGTTATGGAAAATTCTGATACCAAATGATCTACTTGTCTTGTATTATTGCTCCCCTACCACCCACCCACAACAAATATTAAGAGAAAGAAATTCCTACCAAAGCAGACAAAAAGTTTCAAGTGGGTGGCTGGATCGGTGGTACATAGGTAGGGCATTTGCCTTCCAAGTGGTTGACCTAGGATGGACTGTGGTTTAATCCCCCCAGCTTCCCATGTGGTCTTCCAAGGTAGGAGAGATTTCTGAGCACATAGCCAGGAGTAACCCATGAGTATCACCACTCCGGCCCTCACTTAAGGCTTTTTAACTGCTTTGGTAGGAATTTCTTTCTCTTAAAATTTGTTGTGGGTGATAGGAAAGCAATGGTACAAGGTAAGTACGACATTCGACTTGTATATAGTCTAACGAGGTTTGATTCTTGGTATATTATGATATACCCCTATGGGGTCCTGTAAAGCCTGTTTAGATCTTGTCTGAGCACAAAACCTGAAATAAATCCTGGGTACTGCTGAGTGTGATCTCTCAAAATATTAAAACATTAAAAACATATTTTCTCCTTTTTACTTTTTTGGATCTGCATTGTGAGATACTTAGAACAGCTACTATTATCATTCTATTTTCCAGATAAAGATTTATAAAAGATATATGTTATATCACAGTAGTATTAGTAGAGGTAGTGGTGGTGGTGGTGATAAGAACTCAAATTCACGATCATATGGGAATTCAATTTCCAGTTTTTTGAGGAGTATCTGTATTGTTTTCCAAAAAGGCTAGACCAGTTTACATTTCCATCAGCAGATAAAGAGCATCTTTTTCTCCCCATATCCAGGCCAGCACCAGTTATTTTTGTTCTTGTGATGTGTGTGAGTCTCTGTGGTATGAGATGATACCTCATTACTGTTTTAATTTGCATCTCCCTGATTATCAATGACGTGAAGCACTTTTTCATGTGCCTTTTGGTCATCTATATTTATTTTTGAGAAAATGTCTATTCATTTCTTCCACCTATTTTTGGTTGGGTTAGATATACCATTCATAAGGATATAACCTAGGAACACAAAAACATAATACAAAAATGCCATCTGCACTCCTATATTCTTTGTAGCACTACTTACACTACCGAGAGTCTAGAAACAGATGTTCTTTAAAGCAGGTGAGTGGCTAAAGAAGCAATGGTATATCTACACAACGGAATACTATGAAGCTTTTAGGAAAAATGAAGTCATAAAATTTGCTTATACATGGATAGATATGGAGAGTATTATGCTGAGTGGAATAAGTTAAAGGGAGAGGAATATATAGAATAATGTCACTCATTTATGAGATATAAGAAAAATAAAGATTCTGTGGTAATAATATTTAGAGACAATATAGAGGAAGGAGGGTCAGGAGGGACAATACATGGTAGGAATCTGCCACAAATGGAGCAGTAAAGGTCAGGCAAAGAAGGGGCCACAATGACAATGATAATTAAAACAGATCATTCAGGATAATAACTGAATATTGAATGAATATAAAGTGCTTTTCTCAGTATCTCATCATTAACAATAGTGCAAACCACAGTGTCTATAAAGGAGAAAAGGAAGAGAGAGGGGAAAGAGAATGAGAGAGAGAAGCAAAATGTAGACAGTGTGGATGGTAGCGGGAAACTGTGTAAACTGATGGTGAGAAATGCTCATGGGTGAAGGATGGCATACATTGTAAGATTAAAACTCAATTATGAACAACTTTGTAATCATAGTGTTAAAATTAAAAAGAATGCTAATTATAACACAAATTCAGGCCATTGGACTCTTATTTTAGTACTCTTACCACCAAAATACCCTGCTTTTTTCACAGCATGTTAGTGCTAATGAGGTGAACCTGATTATTCCACTAATAAGAATGGATGTATTTTCCTAGACCTGTGGTTTTTGAAACCATATAGCATTACTGACGGTTGAACTAACAAAACAGACATTTGCTCCTCAAGTTCAATAACATGACAAAGGACAAGAAACAGATAAAATGCAGTAATAAAGTAGTTACTAAAAAGATTTCTAGATAGTCATGACCTTACTAGGGCAAAATATTTTGATTTTGTTCACCTTTATTTTAAAAGTTAGACTTTTTTCTGAGCCCCTTAGCACTTACATTAATTCTTTGGATCTATGCATCTCTCTCCCATCTCTATGATATAGAAAACTGAAGGTAGTAGCTTATTTTCTCTTATAAAAATTATCTTGAAAAGTTGATGGCATTCATTAAGCAGAATTATGAAAAAATAGCCACATGCTTTTAGTATGTTAAACTCTTATTTAAAGCAAGTGTTCAATAAACTTCTAAAATCATGAAAGAGATATTTCTAAAAGGTCAACATGGTCATTTTAAATTAGTGGAATTATTTGTCAGGAATATATGATTTAGTGGAGCTCAGTTACTGCTGCTGGGGGCTGAACCACACCATCTGCCAGATAGAGGGGGAGGGGTGGTTGAACCTGGTCGACCATACATGTAAAGCTCAGTCAATCCAAGGCAAAACAACAAATGCAAAGAAATATGAGTAAACTAAGGAATACACTAACAAATGGGGATATGCAGAGAAAACCTAGCAAGTTTCTAAGTCTACCAAAATGTATGAGCCCAATATATGAAGACCTAAAAGCAGCATTGCAAGCCATGGCAAAATAAATCAAAGAATCACTAGCCTGTGAGTTTAAGAAATTCATAGACAAACAAATCAACCAACTCAAAGAAGAACTTTTACAAAAGATGAGAGAATACATACAAATGAAATACAAGGAAATAAAAAATGTCTTAGCAAGCCATAGTAGCGGAATCACACAGTTGGAGAATCACAAGAAGAACTTGAAGAAAAACTACACACCAAAAATGACAAAGAAGCCAATAAGGAAATAAAAGGTAAAGCATTGGAAGAAAAAATTAGGTATTTAATGAACAATGATAAAGAAATAATCTCCGGACTGTAGGAATACCAGAAGGGGAGGAAATAGGGAAAGGGGGAGAACAAGTGATTAGGGAAATAATAGAAGAAAACTTTCCCACCCTCTGAAAAGAGGCTCTGGTGCAAACCCAGGAGGTGAAAAGAGTCCCTAATAAAATTAAAAAAAAAAATGGGCCCGGGAGATAGCATGGAGGTAAGGCATTTGCCTTTCATGCAAAAGGTCATCGGTTCGAATCCCGGTGCCCCATATGGTCCCCCGTGCCTGCCAGGAGCAATTTCTGAGCATGGAGCCAGGAGTAACCCCTGAGCACTGTTGGGTGTGACCCAAAAACCAAAAAAAAAAAAAAAATAGACCCTACCTGATAAACCAACACCAAGATGTATAGTAATCCAAATGGCACAAAACAAACGAACAAACAATACAAAACAAACAAAAAATAAAACAAAAAACACAAAGAGAAAGACGAATTCCTTAAAACAATAAGGGAGAAAGAAAACCTCAAGTACAAAGGAACGAACATAAGAATCAAACCAGATCTCCTATTTGAAACAATTCAAACAAGAAGACAGTGGAATGACATATTTAAACAACTGAATGAATGAAGCTTCCAACCTAGAGTCCACTACCAAGAAAAACTCTCATTTATATGGGAGGGAGGACTAAAACATTCTCAGACAAAGAAGAATTTCATTATTTGCTCAAGCAAAACCGATTCTAAATATCTCAGAGATGAATTACACAATCTGAACCCCCAATTGTAACAACCACCCTACACAATACAACTGCACAACAACCCTCTCTATCACTAATCTTAAATATCAATGGACTAAACTCTCCCATTAAAAGACACATAGTACAGGCTTGGATTAGAAAAAAAAAAAACTGGATTTCTGCTGCAAGAAACACACCTACAAGTACAGTATAGACACAGGTTTAGAATATAAAAATGGAAATCACTTATTCAAGCCAATGGAAAGCAAAAAAAAAAAATTGCTGAGAAGCCATTCATATATCAGACCAAATTGCATTCAACCTCAAGAAAGTGATCAGAGGCAAAAGGTCACAACTTACTGATCAGGGGAACACTAGACCAAGAAGTACTAACTCTGGCCAATATATATGCACCAAATGCAGAGGCAGCAAAATATGAAAGGCATTTGCTTGCAAACCTGGAGAAACATATGGAAGGTAATGTGAAAGTAGTAGGAGATTTCAATACTCCACTATCACCACTGGACAGATCCAACAAATGGAAAACTAGCAAAGAAGAGCCCTAAATAAGAAATTAGGAAGATATGATTTAATATTTCTTTGGATGTGAAGTTATATAATGTTCTAGCTTAAAAATCAAACAAAAAATTTCAAATTTTAATTAAAGTCAGGAGAACATAAACTTCAAAATCAAGCATTCAGATTGTTTTATAGGATCAAGTCATCATCTTACTAAATATGTTCTTAATTAAAAATTTAATACCTGAATAGATATTTTCAAGGTCATTTTTATGTCACTTTAGGTCATATCTTTGCCACAAGCATGAAACTGTAAGTTTGTATGTCACTGGCAGATTTTCCAAAACAGTTCAAAGAATGAATTCATTCAGGAATTTTAAAATAATTCATGACACATTAATGAGTATCTTCTTAAAATTATTTCTCACTTAGGAGTATCTAGATTGTTTTTGGCTTTTTGTGTTTTTAAGTTTTCATGTGTATAGGAATAGATTATATTTATTAGTTGAACACTCAAAAACAAAGAAGCATTTCACATAAAACTGTCAAAGAACAAATTTAGGCCAAACAATTTAGTGTATTAAATCTTCTTAGAAATTTAAATATGTTTTATGCAGATAACTGCCAGGTTGGATTTGATCATACCTGCTCATGATAATATTTAGAAAAATATGTTTATTTATCTTTTAGTAAATCCTGTGCTCTATAGTCTTAAATATTAAAGGTTGAGTAGCTTTATTCTAATTGTCATCAATGTAGCTTAAATTGATTTTTCGTTGACTTCACCATCTTTCCATAAAGAAATTTTGCCTTCGAAAAATAATATTTTATTATTATATATTAAAATATTACGTTTTAAATGTATTATTCATGCTTAAGTCATTTCCATGTCTCAAGGTTTTTTGCTTCCCTTGAGTGTTTTTTTGAGTTTATTATCTTTATATCAAGGAAAATATTTTTACATTCAAAAGTAAAGTGTCATGCACAAAAATACCAATAATTTTATTTGTGGTAAAAGAAATATGAGGTCTGGAGTGAGTGGGTAGGACATTTGCCTTGCACGTGACTGACCTGGTTTAGGCAAGATTGACATGAATGTAAGATGAAATTAATTTATAGCTTGAAATAAAAATGAGAATATTTGGATCCCCCAAACAGCTGACTAGCTACGTGAGAGGCCTCAGTTTGAATCCTGAAACTATGTGTTCTTCTGAGCTCTTCCAGTTATGACTCCTCAGAATAGATCATAGAGAAGTCTTGAACCAAAAAAGAAAATTATTATGCTGATTGATGAATCTATAAATGTACATTAAATATTGAAAACCATTACCTAATAATTGGGAGAAAAATTGATGTAAAGGGATTTTAAAATTTTGATTATTTACTTCAATGAATAAACTTTCAGCATTAAGAGAATATGGTAGGTTATACTTACATAATATAAAATCTAACACTATGCCATAAATAAGCTATGCTAAGCTATATACTAAAATAATATCTGAAAAATTTCAAAAAAAATTTTCAATTTGTCAATATGACAGACAGAAAATATGACTGAGATGTATGGCATAAGCTCCATAGCTAATGGCATTTAGTATAAATGGTCTTAATATATCATCTAAAAAATAAAGTTCAGTGACAGTTAAATTTTTGTAATTGTTTTCACTTTTCTAAAAAGAATACTTGACTATTACTGTACTTATATATTTTTATATATTAGCTTTATAATATGCTATATATAAGTGTAAAATGTCTTACAGATATTTGTATACAAAATAAAATACAAAGACTGCACTTTTAAAGCAAATTCTTTAAGTATTGTACTTGTATAATTTTTTGTATAATCATACAAATTTAATATTATTTTATACAATTTTGTATAATTTTAATAAAATATTCTTTGTACATAATTTTCATGTCTGTATAACTTTGTATAATCATACATAATTTAATATAATTTTATAAAAATTTTGGTATAATTTTTAATAAAACAATTGTATACTTTGATATTTTTTGCATATTAGGAGATATGATTTTATACAATTTTATACATTTTTGTATATTTTAATAAAAATTGTATAATTTTTCATATATAATTTTTATATCTTTGGAGATGGTGTTGGTGAATATCTGCAAAGAAAATTGAGTCAAAAAGTGAAAAGATATATGTTTTAAGGAGGGATATTTATCTTTGATTTAGTATGTGATCTAATCTTTCTTCCTAATATGGCTAGTTCTGATAGGGATAATTGTTATTCCTGTAATTCCTATCTGGGGCTTCTGGAAAGTTTTGGCATCTATAAGCACACAGCATGCAGTAAAAACACTGATAACCATAGGCTCAAGAAATAAGCTCAAGACCAATTACTAAGGAATAACTACTGATAGCAACTTGTAATCCGAATACACTGGAATGTAACTCTGGATTAAATTCTTAGCATGCATTCTATTATTGTTCCAACACTTACAAACAAATCCTTTTATATGGTAAATAACATAATAGAAAACCGGTGTGGAATTTTATGTAAATACTGGGAAACAGGAATTGATTTTCCTCAGTAAATTTTAAGGTTTTAAGGATAGAAAACTTACAACAGCAAAAAGACCTCTAAAAATTAATTTCTTTATAAAAAATGAGGGGTGCACTTGTTATGACTGAAACACAACTACAAACATGTTTCTAATCATGATTCTTTCTTTCTCTTTTTGTTTTTGTTTTCGTTTTTGTTTTTTGGACCACATCCGGTGGTGCTCAGGGGTTACTCCTGGCTACCTGCTCAGAAATAGCTCCTGGCAGGCACGGGGGACCATATGGGACACCGGGATTCGAACCAACCACCTTAGGTCCTGGATCGGCTGCTTGCAAGGCAAATGCCGCTGTGCTATCTTTCCAGCCCCCTAACCATGACTCTTAAATAAAGATATTAAAAAATAAATAAAAGTAAGCAAACAAAAAACATTTTGGGAAGTTCTTAAAAGTAGCATCCTATTGTCAGATAAGTGGCGGGTGAATGTTTTCCCCCACTAAATGATGTATCTTTTTATGCTCATTATAGTTTATTTTGTGCTGAAAGGGCATCTTAATTTCATGACACCTCATTTATTTATATTTGCTTCTATTGAGTTAAAAACTCAATAACCAATGACATCGAGTTATTGAAAATGCCTCTTGTTTCAATTTTGGGAAGTATTTTGCATATAGTTTTCCAATATATTTTAGGCCTGATATTGTGACTTTTAATTCATCTGAACTGACATTTATTTGAGATGTGAGATAGGGGTCTGAGTTCAATTTTATGCATAAACTAGTAGCAAACCAATTCCACACTTCAATTGTTGAAGAGTTTTTCCTGGTTCCACTTAATGCACTCAGATACTTTATTAAGGGTAATTGTCTTTGAATCCAAGAGTTTGGGGCTTTCATTTTATTCCATTCGTCTGAAAGTCTGCTTTTATTCCATATTCACATAATGATGATTACTATAACTTTATAGCATAATTCAAAGTTGGCAAAAGAAAAGTGTCCCACCTTATTATGCCAATATTGGTCTGACTATACAGAGAATTTTATTAATCCATATGAAATTTAAACATATTTGGTCCATGTCTCTAACAGTGCTATGAAAACATTTACAGGAACTGTATGAGATCTGTGCAGTGCTTTGTGGAGGATTTTCATTTTAACTATCTTATTCCTTCCAATCTACAAACAGGGAATGCATTTTTATTTATTCATTACTTTTTCTATTTCTTTTAATAGTGTCAAAATTTTCTTTGAATAAGTATTTTATTTTATTTTTAAAGTATTTTATTTTGGGGGCCGGGTGGTGGTGCTGGAGGTAAGGTTCCTGCCTTGCCTGCGCTAACCTAGGGCGGACCGTGATTTGATCCCCCGGTTCCCTATATGGTCCCCCGTGCCTGCCAGGAACGACTTCTGAGCGAATAGCCAGGAGTAACCCCTGAGCGTCACCGGGTGTGGCCCAAAAACAAACAAAAAAAAGTATTTTATTTTATTGTTTCCAGGTACTTGATTTGTGGGGGACACAGTTGTGAATCTAATTGTTTCCTTATTCCTCTTTACTTCATTGTTTCCATATAGAAGTGTCAGCATTTCAGAATGTTGTTTTTGTAGCTGGTACTTTTCATTTGTTTGTTTTGCTTTGCTTTAATTTAGAAAATGCTCAGGGATTGCTCTGGACAGTTTTCAGGAGACCATGTGGTATGCTGGATATCAAACTCAGGTAAGCCACAGACAAGCAAATGACCCTCGCCCCCCGACCCAGTTCAATTCTCCAGATCCTAAAAGGTCTTTTATTGGAACAACATAATGCAGGGAAGAGTGAGAACATGATTCCTGGCTACCATAAATTATGCAGTTAAGTTTCCCACATTTGAGAAAATTGAAAGGGTGAGCCTATTCAGAGGACAAGGAATAAGTCTTGTTCTGGAAAAACCATCTTTATATCTTCTTTGCAAAAGTAACTGCTACTTTATCAAAAATTTTTATTGTTTCCAGGGGTTGGTTTTATTTATATTTATTTTAATTATTAGTAATGTTCAGGGTTGTCTAAGAACAATATTTTAATTTATAAATCTGCAAATAGTGATACTTTGCCTTTTTCTTATTTAGGTTGAATACCCTAAATATGCCTGAGCAGTGGTGAGAGTGAATATTTGGATATCATGGTCTTGTATCTGAACTTAATGGAAGGAGAAAGGTTTTCAAAGTTTTTTTTCTTTCTTTTTTTTATTTTTTTGTCTGTTTGATTTCTTTTTAAGCATTGAGTCTTAAGTTTGCCTTAGGTTTGTGGCAAATGGTTTTAAAAAATAGAGGACCATTCCTTTTAATTCTGTTATTTTAAGGATTTTCATTATGAATGGTTGATATTATCAAGAGCTTTCTCTGCAGCTATCATGTTAATGGAATTTGTGGAAGGAGAAGAAAGCATGAACAAGATTATTGCTTGGTTCAAAAATGGTACCTGTTATCTTAATATAAATTAATGAGTTCTAGTGTTGGTGTGGAAATGGTGAGCTCAGCCTTTCTGGGCTCAACAGGGCTCCCACAGCCCCCATGGTCTGGGGGGTCTGAAGATTGCAGGACGAAGGCGGAGAGATTCACAATGCAGTCAGATGAAGTTTCAGGAGTCCACCAGCTTTATTTCACAGTCCCTTCAGCCATGTACACCTCCTCACATGGCCTCTATACTAAGCCTTTTCCTAGCAGCTACTTCTCTACTCCCTCTGGCTCTCACGGCCTCTGTCTCGATTTCAGCTACTTTTTCCAGGCTTCCTAACTGGCTTCAAAGCTGACTAACTCCCTTTGCTGATGCTATTGCTGCTGCTTCTTTGATGCTGCTCAATTGCTAATGCTGAATCTGACGCTGAATCTCTGATGATGATGCCTCTCATACACTTTCTTTCTAATTCTCCTTCTTATCCCCTTTTCTCCCCCAGTCTCCTCTACCCGCCCATTCCAGGTGTGGGCAGTTCTGTTCATTCAGGTGTAATAAATAAGAAGATTCCCAGGTACCGATTTTCATTCTGCTATTTAAATTAGACTCAAGACCATAAATAATTGAAGATGGTATTGGTAATGGAATTCTTCATTCCTTTAATCAGCTACTATAGTTTAAGACAAAAGTTGAAAGGTAATATTTGTGGACTACCATCTAGCAAATGTAATTTTGTGTTTAAAGATTATAATGCATTTAAAAATCACTTCTATAATACTAATAATCTAATGATAGTGTAGTAAAAGAAATTATCTTGTGACATTAATGGTTTTCCCAATACCATGTTGTTTGTAGGAGTAAAATAATTTATTTTAAATAATGTACTCTTTCACAATAATTGGCTAAAAAAAAGAAGTTTAAAAATGTCTGTTAAACATGATATGAAATCTGAAATTTAAATCTTAAAATCATCTTATAAATATGTAATGAATTTTTATTAGAAACACATGGCCACCTTTTATATTCTTTACAATAACAAAGTTATAGGATTTAATCTTATTATCAAATTTAACATCAGTGTATTTTTTTCTTTCATGACTTTAAAATTAACCAGACACTACAACTAGAAATCGTTTCCCTTAAATGATGAAAGAAGCTGTGTGTGTGTGTGTGTGTGTGTGTGTGTGTGTGTGTGTGTGTGTGAATGGGAGCTCACACTTTATATTTGCCAGTCTCTACATAACAGGTATATTTAGACACTCAATTAAGATTTCAAAACCAATTTTCCCAAAGTGCTTTTTCTATTAGTAAATTGTTTCTTATTAGATAGTCATTTACTTATTTTTTGAGTCATTGAGAAATAACTGTTTGGAAGGCAACTTTGTACTAACTGTTCCAGAGATGAAAAGACATTATAAAAGGCTCAATAAGGATAAAATTTCCTTTTTTATATGCTTTCCAAAAAGTCAAATAGGCATACTCAGCATTATTGAGGGAATTTTATTTGTTTTATATCTTTCTTATTTATATTCAATTCCAAATCTAGTGGACATTTATTGAGTTGTTAAAAGCGAAACTGAAAAAGAGCTTTGAGATCATCTTTTCAATTTCTCACTCAAATTTAGTAAAATTAATATAGTTGTAATAGTCTTACCATTCTTATAATATTCTTAATGTCATATGAGGGGATTATCTAATTGCATTTATTTCTTATTTTTTATAGTTTATGTAATTAGAGCTCATTTCCTTGTCTAAATTACTTTCTGACTTGGCAGGGCAAAATCTATTCTATTGATTCATTCCTTTTTACTATGCTATATTGTCAATGGGGTGTTTCTGTTTCAAAAATCTTATGTTTTGGGGCTGGAGAGGTGGCGCTAGAGGTAAGCTCTAGTCAAGGAAGGACCGCGGTTTGATCCCCCGCATCCCATATGGTCCCTCCAAGCCAGGTGCAATTTCTGAGCGCTTAGCCAGGAGTAACCCCTGAGCATCAAATGGGTGTGCCCCCCAAAAAAAACCCAGAAAAAAATCTTACATTTTTATGCCATTTATTTGAGGGGTACAACCAGTAATACTCATGGGTTACTCCTAGCTCTGCACTCAGGAATTACTTTTGAGTGGCTTGGGAAAACATATGGGATGCCAGAGATGAAACTTGAGTTGCCCACATAGTATCAGGTGTCCTATCCACTGTGCTATTACTCCTGTATGCTAAAGGCCCCCTGAATGCATCCTTTAATTCTGAGTATATGGTAAGAATTATTTAATAACCTGTGCATTATCATTTTGAATGGAAGCATTATATCCAATAAGATTGACTTCTAAAGACACAAGAACATTAACATTGTTGCCATCTTATTGATTTAATGAAGTTCACAACTACTACTAAAGGTAACCTGTCTTAATCTTATTTTTTTTATAGACAACAAATTTAGAAGTACTTGGAGTATACTGGGGTCATATCCACAAGTATTTAGGCACCATGTACTACTAGGGATTATATAAGAGATTGGCCATAGGTAGGTAGGCAAATGCTTTACTACTTGAACTCTCTTGGTATTCCTCAAATAAATTTTAGGGTAAAATTTTCTGTCCATTTGTGAAGGTTAGACTTCTTCAAGAATTATGACTTAGAGTGCCACACCCTGCAACAATCAGGGTTTACTACTGACTCAGTGTCTGACTCAGAAATCACTTCTAGGACTTGCGAGAGACCATAAGTGATGGATTGAATTCTGATCAGCTGCATGCAAGGCAAATGTCTTACCTTCTGTACTATTGCAGACCCAGTTATGACTTTTCTAGAACAAATATACCTTTGCTTAGTGTGGGTTTATGTAAATATTGAATATATAAATAAACTGAACCCCCAAAGAGTTCAATTTAGAGTTAATATGCTCTTTAATAGCAGTAGTTTCTTAGTGTGTTATACACAATAAGATTGATTTTAGATTTCTTATCTTTTTGACGCTTTAATTTGTTATCTGTCACAAAGCACAACTAGAGGTGAGTTTTATTTTATGGGTGTTTCACTTTAAAAAAGATTAATCATACATGCATTTTTCTTCAATGACGTTGTAAGATAAAATTTATTCAAGTTACGCAATGGAATTGTCTCTACACTGGTACTTTGTGGCTCACAATGTGAAGTGTGGTCTAGACAAGAGCAAATTCCTCAATTCTGAACAGGCTGCATAGACTCAGTTGCCAATTTGAACAGTGATTAAGCTAAAACATTACATTTCATATTTCAATGTTACATTTCATTTGATTCTACAAAAATGTTGGACATAGAAATAGATTTCTGGCGTTCTGATTCCATGCTCTACTATGAGTCTGTGGTGTTTGGATTCAACCCAGATGACCTTGAAGCTTGCCCAGAACATTGAACAACTCCTTGACTGTGTTTGTTTCTTTCCTGTTTGCTCCGTGTTCAGCACCAAAATGAAAAGTTCAGTATGAAGTGATTGAAATCTTTCTATTTTGTTGATCACAAAGAGGAGAAGGAAATTCTTTGGCAACTAATTTAAATTATGGTTTGAGTCATATGGGTGCTGTTTGGAGGATAGTGGTAACTTCTCTTAGCTTTTCAAAAATTCTACTTGTCATCCTATAAAAATTCTTTTATCATCTAAGATATTGACACTAAGCTAGATTTGAACTTGTAGCAATCTGAAATGATTTCAACCCTTGAAACTAAATGTAAGTCTGATTAAATATAGCATTAGAAGTTTATTTTGATTCCTGCTTAGATGCACTATATAATTAAGAGGACTGGTTTTATTTAGATAAGATGACATTTTAATGTAAAATTGTTCATTGTTCATTGGCCTTGCAGGTACAATTAATCAGTTGATCTTGTTTTTGGAATTAGGAGATATTTTGTTTCAAAGGTTATAAACATAGACTCCAATTTCATCTGAACTCATAGGTAATTACCCATTTAATTCTTAATATAATTACAATCATAATTTTTGTCTTTCTATATATGATTTGGTATTTTTCAAGTTCTTCACAAGGCACATTTACATTTTAGTGTTTGTTTTTAATAGGAATAACTTTTCAACACAACATACTTGAAATTCTTAGATATCCACAATCCGTAGTAGAACATTTCTGTTATTTCTCTTAAAGATTGTTTTTGTCAAGAGAGAACTTCTTAAATATTTTGTTATCCATTATATATTTTAGGATACCAAAACTTTAATGAGCATGCAAAATACTTGTAGTAAGAGGTGTATTTGCATTAGGCTGTAATAAGAGCTGTATTTGGGGAAAATATATAGCAATTCTATTAACTATTTTTAGTTTAAAATTGCTAAAACGGGAAATTAAATTAATTTGCCTAAATCTTTTTTATGCTTTGTGTTATCACAATCGAAGGTGTTTAACTTAACATATTATTAATATAAAATAAAAATAAAAGATACTGAAACAACTAATTATGCTTTAATTGTCTCCTGGTAACATTAATAAAAAGCTACATTCATTGATATTGAAGAATGTTGGACATAATGCTAATCAAAAATATATGTATTTAAACTACTTAAAATTTAAATCTCTTTGGCTCATTTGTATTAAAAGATGAAGGGGCCCTGGAGATAGCATGGAGGTAAGGCATTTGCCTTTCATGCAAAAGGTCATCGGTTCGAATCCCGGTGCCCCATATGGTCCCCTGTGTCTGCCAAGAGCAATTTCTGAGCATGGAGTCAGGAGCAACCCCTGAGCACTGCCGGGTGTGACCCCCCCCAAAAAAAGATGAAAATAAAGAAACATTTTGAGATAATAGTAATTAATTATAATTATAAAGGTAAAGCAGCTGCAGAATATTCCACAACTACATTTTGCTCAAAATTGGTGCTCATTACTACTCTTCACTCAGTTCTCCAGACTGACTATTCATTAAGCTGTAATTTTGAAAATTGTATCATTTAATTTCAAGCTATGCTTTAATTATATATATTTGGGGGGTCATACCCAGTGACTCTCAGGCATTACTCCTGGCTCTGTGCTCAATGACCACTTCTGGTAGGCTCAGAGAAAAACACATGCTGAGGATTGAAACAGGTTGATAACATGTAAGGTAAGTGCTTTATTCACCATACATGGCTCTGGTTCTTAAACTGTCTTTTAAAAGCTATTGTTCATACCTAACTAGTCTTGCTGCAGCAACAGTTCCTTTATAGGAGTTGATATAGATTTTGATAGTCATCACTGCTTCATGAGAAATGGTGACACACATTTTTTTTACTTGCCATAGTAAAATAGAAACTTTAGGTATGTCACCCAAGAAAATTTTTATTCTGAGAGAATTTTATTTTTATTTATTTATTTATTTATTGGATTTGAGTCATACTTGGGCAGCACTCAGGGATTACTCTTGGCTCTTGGAAACACTCCTGGCAGTCTCAGAAGTTCATATGGGATGCCAGAGATCGAACCCAGGTCTGTGCCATGTCGACTGCACACAGGGGCAAATGCCTTACTGCTGTGTATCACTCCAGCCCTAAACAGAGTATTTATTATTTATTATTATTGTTATTGTTATTATTATTAGTTTTTCAGCCACACCTAGTGACGCTCAGGGGTAACTCCTGACTATGTGCTCAGAAATCGCTCCTGGCTTGGGGGTCCATATGGTATGCCAGGGGATCGAAAGGCAGTATGTCCTAGGCTAGCACACAAGGCAGACGTTTTACACCCTGTGCCATTGCTCCGGCCTCAGAAGAGTATTTTAAAATTACACCTTTATCTTCTATTCCAAATGTGTGTCCATACACATTTCAATACAATTAAAATTTTGAATAATAATTTGAATGAAATGAAATACATTAAAAAATTTCAGTGTCAAGTGTGTGAGATGACTCCTTTTTTGTTGATTATATCCTAGAAGCTAGCATGGCAACTTAGTGAAAATGTTAATGCTTACGGATTGCTCAGAATATGAACAGGGTCATTTATTGAATGGTACAGCTTTCAAAAATGTATAAATTTCTCCTTCAATAATTTTATGCTTATACAAAGAAATTTTCCACACAACCATACCAACTCTTTCTATTAAATCTAAGTATAATTTTTAAATAGTCTTTACATTAAATAGATTTAATTATTTAGTTAAATATCTTTAAATAATGTTAAATATACTGTATTCAAACTATTGACTAAACAAAAGATCTTTAGATGCATTTTTTTTTGGTTTTTGGTTTTGGGGCCACACCCAGTGATGCTCAGGAGTTACTCCTGACTATGCGCTCAAAAATTGCTCCAGGGGATCATATGGGACACTGGGGGAATCAAGTCACTTTCTGTCCTAGTCCTAGGTTATCATGGCCCCACAAATTTATTTTTCTAATCTCTACTGAAAGCATTACAAAAGAGCTGGACCTATTTTATTTTTTGCTCTATAAGTTGCACCTGACAATAAGACTCAAATAGTTTTTAGACAAGGAAAATAAGAAAAAAATAAAAGTAGCAGAGCAGCAATCAAATAATCTTAAACATAAGCTCTATTTGTGATAGTGAAAGTGCATTAACCTGATTGCTCATACCATGTATTATGTCTGCACAGTAAAGGATTTGTAACACTTTCCCCCCATCTTTTGGGGTGTAGAGTGAGTCTTATGGTATGAAAAATATGGTATGTGGTAAGGGGTAAGGGAACAGGAGAGGAACTATGAATGCATGTGAGATTCCAATTGTTCTAACTATCTGATGAAAATCAGATAGTTTCCCCTAAGAGTGAAAGATACAGACAGGAACAGTCTGTGTTAAACGGGATGCTCTAGGATCATTGGCTACAAATAGAACTTTAAATATTCTTGGAACTCCCTATCCAAAAATAATCCTTCCAGGAATATTATGTGAGACAAATCATTCAAAATGAACTGTAGAAATAATTTGAGCCTGAGGTCAAACAGAAGATAGCTTAGCTGAAGATAAAATAACAATATCTGTAGACTGAATGACATTACAGCAATAATTTTTTTCCCAATGTAAGGAGTTCCAAGTCAAAGTACCTGCATATTTCTGAAGAGAGCTATCTTTTTGCCTTGCCAGCAGGCACTTACTTCCTGTGCTCTCTCACAGCTAAGAGAGAAGAGAAAGAAAGAGAAAGAGAGAGACAGACAGAGGGAAAGAAAGAGACAGAGACAGAAAGATAAGAGAGAGGAAAGAAAGATAAAGTGAGAAAAGAAAGACAAAAGTAAGAAGAAAAAGAAAATAAAGAGAAAGTAAAAGAAAGAAAAAGAAGAAAGAAAAGAATAGAAATAAAGAAAGGAAGAAAAAGAAAAAGAAAGAAAGAATGAAGAAAGAAAGGAAGAAAGAAAAAGAACAAAAGAAAGAATGAAAGAAGAATGAAAAGAAGAAATAGAAAGAAAAAAAGATAAAGAATGAAAAAAGAAAAAGAACAAAAGAAAGAATGGAAGAAGAAAGAAAAGATAGAAGAAATAGAAAGAAAGAAAAAGAAAAAGAAAGAAGGAAGAAAAAGAACAAGAACAAAAAAAAGAATGAAAGAAGAAAGCAAGAGAAAAAAAGGAAGGAAGGAAGAAAGAAAGAAAGAGGAAGGAAGAAGGAAAGAAAGAAGGAAAGAAAGATGAAAAAGGGGGTCTTAAAAGGTCACAGTACTACACTAAATTAAGACCTTACACCTACTTATTTATTCTTTGTTTTGGATTTCATGTCACATCCAAGTTTTGCTCAGGAATATATGTGGATCTCTGCTCAGGGGACATTTTTGGTGCTTAAATTGAATCAGCACCCTAGGCATGTCCCTTAGTCTTTGTGTTACCACTTGATCCAGAAACTTACACTTAGAACCTCTTTAAACTTTTATTTCATTGTAAAGACACACCTCACATACAGTTAGATTGTGGGTAAGGGTTTCAGCAAATGATCTCAAAGGGACAAGCAGTTTATTTGATAGCAGAAAGCTAAGGCTGTGATGGTAATAGACCTGAGCTACTTTAAGTATGAGCTTAGTTACTTCCAATATTTTGTGGATTTGCTTCATGCTCTGCTCAGTTACTTTCTCAGAGAAAGTCTTAGGTTTTAATTTCAGAATAAAGCAAATTTCCATGTTTTAAATTGTATAAGAAGTCCATTATTAAGGATACTGTAATCTACTTTAATAATCTACTGAGATGCATTAATACATAATGTGATATAAATGATTCCCAACCTGTTTGGGGAAAAAATAAACAAAACTACCCAGAAAGAGACACTATAACCCAATGGTACTGTTGCATTTCTTTCATGCATGTCGATATGTCTTCTCATGCCAGTCTTCCTAGTAAATT
The DNA here is from genome assembly GCA_004027635.1 of Crocidura indochinensis. NCBI lineage: Eukaryota > Metazoa > Chordata > Mammalia > Eulipotyphla > Soricidae > Crocidura > Crocidura indochinensis. The sequence continues at coordinate 29,430 of PVKC010006574.1, forward strand.
ATTGAGCTTAAGGATTATCAGGATAACATATATATTTAGTCATATGGTCTCAAAGGGTGATCTTAGACATCTTCACAGCTGATACCTAATGTAGAAATTCTCTGGTAGGATTGTGCCTTCATACTGTTACATTTACCAAATTTTGTATATTTCAACTTTTTGAAATAAATCTTATGATATTTGATTTTGGTATACTACAAAAACATTTTTAACATAGCTTTTAATTGATTGACTTATTTTCATGGTTCTATTTAATAAGTAATTTATTTTATCAAAAATGGAATGGTAGATACAGCATTACTTATTAGTTTAGCGATTTTTCTGTACACCTTTATTCCATGCATAGAAGAAAATATCTTTTTTAAGTGAGGCAAACTCAAAATTTTACTTAGTAAATGCTTTCAACCAAAATCCCTCAACACCACAATGTTAGGATGATTATACTAATCCCATAAAATTTCAAAAACCTAGAAATCATTTAAATCCAAATAACCATCCCAACCTAGATGATATAATATGGAGCAAGAAAAGAACACAACAATAAAGAAAATTAAAACATATGAATGTTGTGGAAATATATTTAAGAAGACTATAATAAAAATAATCTTTGAAAATAATTGGAAGGTTACAGATATCTCATCATTTTCATTTATTTTTTTAGTTTCTTTATTTATGCACCATGTTTATAAACATGCTCATAATTGAATTTCAGCCATAAAATGCACACCTTCCTTTACCAGTGCAACTTTCCTGTCACAATTGTCCCCCTATTTCATATTTCCCCCCACCCCCTGCATGTCTTCAAGTTATCATAGGCTGGTCCTGCCAGCCCTCATCTCTATTATATCCAAGTGTTACTATTGTACTGTCTTTTATATTTATTTTTAAATACTACAGAGGAGTGAGACTGTTCTCTGCTTATCTCTCTCCCTCTGACTTATTTCACTCAACATAATAGTCTCTAAATCCATTTATGTATAAGCAAATTTTGTGACTTCATTTTTTCTAACAGCTGCATAGTATTCCTTTGTATAGATGCACCACCTTTTCTTTAGCCACACATCTGTTGTCAGGCATCTGGCTATTGTATATAGTGCTGCTATGAATATAGGAGTGCAGAGGACATTATTGTATTGTGTTTTAGTGTCCTAGGGTATATCCCTAGCAGTGGTATTTCTGAGAGCTTGTTTGGAGGTTCTAGCAGGGGAGCGCAGCTACTCGTATACCCTCGACCGAAGAACGGTCCGTCTCTATTCGGGGAAGGCCTCCTCTTCGACCGAGCGCGCAGCTTCGGGAGGGACGCACATGGAGCGGTGAGGGAGGAAGGGGACACCCGCCTAGCCAGCCAGATCAGCCGAATCAACCCTGGCGATCAATGGGGTGACAGATGTCGCAGCCAGATCGCCCTCACATCCAGTGGTATTTCTGGATCATTTAGGAGCTCAATGTCTAGTTTGTTTTTTGT
>PVKC010006575.1:0-30898 GCA_004027635.1 Crocidura indochinensis
CTGGCTGTCTGCTCAGAAATTGCTCCTGGCAGGCACGGGGGACCATATGGGACACCGGGATTCAAACCAACCACCTTTGGTCCTGGATCGACTGCTTGCAAGGCAAACGCTGCTGTGCTATCTCTCTGGGCCCCCTTTGTGCATTTTTAATGAAGTTTCTGTAATAGAAAATTGTAACAACTATTTACAAGATATCATTTACCAATACCTTATGTTCCAGGGTATATGTTAATATATATATATATATATATATATATATATATATATATATATATCAACATCACCATAATAATGCAGCAACACTGAATATTTCAAATATTTGGGATTTCTGAAAAGGGTAAGAGAAGGAGAAGGAAAGAGAAATTTCACATAGTGTCAATAGTGTTTCAGACCCTTTGCCACAACCTTCAAACTATTTTCTCATCATAGAGTTAATATTGAATAGTTACTCAAAATTGCAAAATGTTTTAAATGAAACACAAAGGAATGTGTTTCAAAACCCAGATCTGTCCTACAAAGGTTTAACTATTGAAATGTTTCTCTCTGTTTACTGTGGAGGCACCTAGGCTATCTAACGCCTTAGGTTGCTATGTCAAAAGAGGCTAAGGACTCTCAAACACTGAATACTGCATATCCAGATTTGTAAAATCACCCTTATTCTTCTGAGTTATGGCCAAAGACTTTCACTTACTGAATAGGCAGGGTGAATAGAGCTTACTTTCTCACTTTGATGACTTTCAACACAAGTCCCCTTAGGGATTCATTTTTCTCAATGCAAAATTCTCAGAGATAATTAAAGGGAAGATGGCAGAATTGGAGATGGCCAATGCAGTTTTGAGACACATCAATGTATTTTTCTCAATAGCCATAACAATAGCACACAGACTGATAGTGGTTTTCAAGTTGTGGTGCCAGTCTGCAGAAATTTCTTGCTAATCTCTGACAAAATATTGTTTGCTAACTATAGATATATCATGGACAAATTTTTGCTTGATAATATTGCATTTAAAACTGATCACATTAAAGTTCTTAATAGTTTCATTTCTGCCTTAATAGACTATGAATTGATTATCTAATTTCATAGGTATATGTGGATAAACAGATTGAAAAGTACTGTCTTAAGCAGCTGAAACTTATTTTCTCATTTTGATTTTCTTGGAGTTTCTTACTCATTGGCTGCACTGTCATGCTACACTCTATTGTTTATCTATGTCTGTTTCCTAATTCAAATTTCTTTTTTCTTTTTTTTGCTTGTTTTTGGGTCACACCGGTTTACACTCAGGAGATATTCCTGGCTATTTGCTCAGATTAGAAATTGCTTCTGGCTTGAGGGACCATATGGGTTGCAGGAATTCAAACCATTGTCCGTCCTATATTGGCTGAGTGCAAGGTAAGCACCCTACTGCTGTACTATCACTCCAGCCCCCTCCTAATTCAAATTTTTTTTATAAAGATATCAGTCAGATTAGTTTAGGGCCACTCTCCAGACTCACTTTAAAGTCATCACATTTTTTAATGCCATATATTCAAATTTAGTCATATGGATTAGGTCACCCAGTAACCTCATTTAATCTTAATTACCACTTTAAAGTCTCTATCTCCAATTACAGTTACATTGAAATTTGGGGTGTCAGTTATGAAGTTGAAAGGGACTCCAAATATTTCATAACAATCACCAAATTTATTATAATTTGGTACTGTTGATCAACTAAAGGTCTATCAAGGAAACATACGTATAGTTGGCACAATTGAAAAACTGCACAATGAAATGTTTAAATATCACTGACTTGTTTATCACTGACTTATTCCATGAGCTATCTTCTAAGTCTTCTCTGACCTTTCTTTACAAGAGGAAGTTTTTCCAAGTTAGTAATACTTGAATAAAGTACTAAATGTTACAGAATATCAATAGCATATACAAATTAAAATATTAAAATAATGATATGGTGTCCAGAGGAATACTAAGGGGCTAAAGTGGTTGCCTTGCATGTCACTGAACCATAGAGTTGATTCTCAGCATCACATATAGTTTCTCAAGTACACGAAGAATAATAGCCCCTAAAAACTAAGTTTTATTTTCCTACCTACTATAATGATATAAAAAATGCAGTTAAGGGCCAGAAAGATAGCATGAAGATAGGGTGTTTACCTTGCATGCAGAAGGATCGTGGTTCGAATCCCGACATCCCATATGGTCCCCTGAGCCTGCCAGGAGCGATTTCTGAGCTCAGAGCCCGGAGAAACCCCTGAGCGCTGCCGGGTGTGACCCCAAAACAAAAAAAATGCAGTTAAAACTATATATAAAAGTAAGAAATAAAACTATAGGGTATTGTATTTCCATCTAGTAAATAAGATTTATGAAGAGTATCAAAAATTCAGAAATAAAAGTGATACTCATGAATCACAAAAATAATAATCAGTAATATTTTATATTGTATACATCCCAAAGATAATTTAAACACAGGATCATTAAAACTAGAGGATGGAATAAGGCTCAAGGATCATAGTTTTAAAGAAGCTGATGTATTAAAAATGCAGTGATTTCTATTCAGTAATCAATTATAAAATTAGAATATTGTATGATAAGAATTTGGCCAGATATTACCTTACATCTTCCTTAAGAAATAGTTAGCATTTCACTTATAATTCCCAATGGATAAATAAGGCATAGGTCAAATTAATCTTGCAAAAGAAGCTAAATTATACCTTATTTTTGACTAAATTGCTATTGTCTGTCCAGTAATTTCAAGGCTAGTCTAAATTTATTTTTCAACTAGATGATTATTTTAATAGCTATGTTATGTGTGTATATGTAATATCTAAAAAATACTTAGAAGATCATGTAGCAATAGGTAAGTACTCCAAGAGAAAAGGGAAAAAAGATGTGTTTAACATATTGCAGCTTTATTCTTTCTTGGAAGTATTTGTTTTGTTTGCAGGCCAATCCTTGTTTGTTCGTTTGTTTCTTGGGAGTATTTGTTTTGTTTGTCGACCAATCCTTGTTTCTTTTCCTCATTCACAATGGAACTTAGGACACAGTATGCAGTGCCAGAGATAGAGCCAGTCAGCTGTGTGCAAGGCAAGACTCTTACCTGTTGTACTAATTCTCTGGGCCCTATTTTTTATATTAGCATATGAAAGAAAAATTTAAGATTTCTACTGTTACTTGGTTGTCTTCCAGTGTGCAGAAACGCATGACCTTTCACTATCATTTATACCCCAGATTCCCTTGGCTAGCTTTTCTTTCATATTCAATATCTCTATTGAGGCAGGAGTGTCACAGGTGAGTCTGATGTTTCAAGTCTAGCCTACTTATCAGAATTGAGAATTTCCTTAGAGGTTGCTTTGTGATGGAAATTGAGAGGAATACTTTTCTTCAGTAGGAGTTATTGACCAGTCTGTCAAAAACACACTAGACATAAAGAATTGGAATCACACAATTGGTTAAGGGAAGAATTGTATAGCCTGTACTATCGCAAATCAGGTGCAAAGAGTTCTAATACTAATCAGGCCCCCTAAGTATGTTGATAAGGATAACATTTCTTTCAAAATACACTGATATAACTCTAAATAATGGTGTATATTAAAGCAAGAGAGGAAAAGTGCTTTGGGAGAGGAGACATTTTTTTAATGAAGTTTTAATTTTGTGTGATGGGTTATCAGAATAGTTTAAAGACCTTGATATCAGATCTGAAACCATAAAGTATATACAACAGCATGTGGGTAAAACACACCATGACATTGAGACTAAAGGCATCTTCAAGGTGAAACAGCACTCTCCAAACAAGTGGAAGCAGCGATAAACAGATGGGAGCTTCTGCTCCTCAAAGTGTTAGGGGAAATTTATAAAAATAGATATTATAATAACTCAGATAGGTGATAGGTGCCTATTAAGCCTTTCTCCATCCCCACCTTGACAGCATATAGATGCCTGTTAAGACTTTCTCTGACCCACCTTCTTAATCCCTCTTGATCTGGTATTTCACCTTGAGACATCAATAGCCTGCTGCCATCAGCCAACGCCCCTCCTAAGAGGAGCTGGACATATTTGGACCTTGTTTGAAAGAGGACAAACTTACCATCTGATTGGCCATTGTGTTTAAACCTGGAATAGGGATAGGCCTAAGGTTCTTTAAACCTATAAAAGACACCTTTCTAGATTACCTGGGGCTTTCTGTTTGAGTATGCATGGCTGTCCCAGGAGCCCCAGAACTCTGGAATAAACCCCGCTTTGCTTTTGCATTCTCTGAAGGTATGTTTCCTTGTCGTTATTGAGGCAATAGGCTTTTCTGGAACCCTGGGTTTCCCCCTTGGGCCCTGAACTGTCCCAGACCTTGGGCCTCCAAGGCCCTACCAGTGATCCTCAAACTACAGCCCGCGGGTCCATACTGTATTTGTTCCCATTTTGTTTCTTCACTTCAAAATAAGATATATGCAGTATGCATAGGAATTTTTTCTTAGTTTTTGTTTTTACTATAGTCCGGCCTCCAACGATCTGAGGGACAGTGAGCTGGCCCCCCTGTTTAAAAAGTTTGAGGACCCCTGCTAGGCTTTCTTGGTCCCATTTAACAAAAGGAAATAGTGATTGGGATACAAAAGTCACCCACAGAATGGGAGAAATTATTCACCTAATACCCATCGGATAAAGGACTAATATCAAAGATATGCAAGTTACTGACAGAACGTAACAAGGAAAAAAAATCTAATCCCATAAAAAAAATGGGGAGAAGAAATGAAAAGATAATTCCTCGAAGAAGAAATACAAATGGCCCAAAGGCACATAAAAAATGCTCCACATCACTAATCATCAGGGAGATATAATTCAAAACAATAATGAGGTGTCCTCTCTAACCACAGAGACTGACATGCATAACAAAGAACAAGAACAGTCAAGCCCTGTCAGGGATGTGGAGAGAAGGGAACTCTCATTCATTGTTCCTGGGAATGTCTTCTAGTCCAGTCTTTATGGAAAACAATATGGAGATTCCTCAAAAGACTGGAAATGGTTTTCAAAATAAATGAAATTATACCTCCTATTACACTCATAAAACCATTGAAGAATCAGGCAAAAGTCCTTTCATCCTTTACTTCAGAAGCTTTTAAAGCCACAGCAAGCCCTGCTGTTTCTTATGTCCATAGGTTCATGGTTTATCTTTTCTCAGAAAAGAAACAAATTGGTATTATTAACCTTTACTCAATTTGAATACATAGTTGTAAAAAAAAAAGGCAGTATTGTATTCTTAAATCCTTATAAGCACTGGATTCTTCCAGGTGTTAATATATACTTAAAAGAAATGACAAGTCACAATCATAAAGTGGATAAATAGGCTTGTGGATCAGCTTATCCATGCTGCATGGGAACAGTTAATAATAAATCTTAGTAGAGTTAATGCCCTTTACTTCGCATTATGTTGACTCTATAAGAAACATAAAATTCTGCACCAGTTCATTTAAACATATTAGAAATGTGTCAGTTTTTCTAATAATTCCGTTGCTTCCATCTTCTGAAAAATCACAGGCATGAGTAGAGCTGATATTTGTTCCAATTAAACCTTCCAGGAAGCAGAACTATGTCTCCTTTTTCAACTATAATTTTCTTTGAGTACTTAACCATGTCTGCACCTCACAGAAAAATGAGTATAAAACCAAAATCTCTTTCAAGTCATATTTAGAACCAGAAGATAGCCAATGAAAATTTCTCAACTTTCTCAAAAATACCAGGACAAGAGAGTAGCTCCCAAGGCCTCTAGTAAAAATTATAATAATGGTGCTTAAATAAAGATTTATATATATATATATATATATATATATATATATATATATATATATATAAATTGCCAATTCTATCTTCATCCAGTATAACATATAAACATATATGTTATCTTGAGACTTTATCTCAAGAGTGCTTTCAGCCACTGATTTTTATCACATCTGTAAGAATCAATTGTGATGACCTATAGAATTTTAGCACTACATGGATCCATAGAGAACATCTAAAAAATTATTCTCATTTCACAGATGAACAGACCGAGTCTCATAGAGGTTTAAGGCTTTTCTGAGGTTCTATGCTTATTAGTAGTAGCTCAGTTGGGATATTGATCCAATATAATATTTCTAAAAGGTGTAATGCTACTTGTGAAACAATTCTCTTAAGTAGCATGAACAGTTATTGTCAATGTTCCTTACACAGTTGTTTCCCTACACAAAATTACACAAGTCCAACTCTCAATAATTGAATGAAAATTAAAGTCAAAGCTCAAGACTTTTATTTAGAATTTGATATTGGATTAAGCAATTAAGTGAATTAAAATAGTTCTGCTGATGAATGTTTCATACTTACTTCTAGGACTTAGAATGGTTTATGAGTGGAGAGAAATATATCTGCCAAGTTCATGACTAAAAGAGATTTCTGGGCCTCTGAGTATTATTCCTCTATTCGCTTTGTCATTCGAAAGAACATTATTACTTTGCTTCTTGGAACATAGGTGTATCTTCTCCTTAACTTTCTATTGTGGCTGGTATGGAACAACCTGCTATTTTGATTTTATTTTTGTTTAGGTTAGGGGATCGCAAGTAGAGCAAGCGGGCTGTTAATATTTAAGATGCAACATGGTCTCTGGAATCATAGCAATTATGTATTAGGAAAGAATTAAATGTATCTATGTGTATATTATAAAAACTAGCACACCTAATGCAGAGCAGGCCTATGAATGTGTTCAGCCTGTTTAATTACAAAATCATGTCAGTAATGAGACTTGTAAGATATCCTGCAGATTAAGGATATGTCAGTGAATTGGCCTATCTTGTAGAAAGGCCATGTACTGTAGAGTAATATGAGATCTCTGCTGGCTTCTCTGTACCAACCTTAATTGAATTAGAGATTTTATTTGTAAGGGAGTTCTTAGTGTCACAGTCTCAGATTTGGTCTTGCACAAGCATGGAAGCTGAGATATTGGGCAGGTTTTCACGCTCATTGTGTTCATTTTTCAGTATACCCTGAATACAACCAGAGGCTAAAAGGTGAGAGCTTATTTGTGGGGATATTGCTGAATATGGGTCTATGTGGAGAAGTTAAAAAAGCTTTTAAATAAAAAAAATTTAAGTCTAGAAGGAATAAACAAAAAGAAATCCCTGCATCCACTCCAGTGTATTGCTTTCTTGACTGTAAATGAAACTTCTCATTAATGAACTATGCATGTAGACTGCCAGAGACTCAGCACTAATATGAACATCTTAGAATTGAAGAGAAAGCTATGGGAACCATTTTCAATCTAATTGGCTTTGGAAGGGAGCAGGAACACTTTATTTTTCAAATTATGAGGAAAAATTTTACACTACATTTATACACCAAACTATTTCTGAGTTTTGCAAAGAAGTCTATGAAACTCTTCATGAAGGTAAAAGAATGAAAATTAGTGTTTCGGTGAGTTTTCTCTTTTTTGACAGCATGGATGATATTTAAACCTGCTTTTCATTGAACTGTGCCTAGTAAGAACTAATGAAGATGTATGCCATTTTTTCTTCTTGAAATCATTCAGCAGCAATTCAGTGCAAGCTAACCCTAAGGAAATTTTGACCAATATATATTGACATAAATATATCGTTTCAAGATAATTTACACTGGTGATGGGGTGTGTTCTGTTTATGACTGAAACCCAACTACAAATATGCTTGTAATCATGGTGCTTAAAGATTTATATTAAAAACAAAATAATGTACTGCTACGACAAAATAAGTAGACTTATTCAAAGGTGTAATCTATGCCACCTGGGATGTTTGCCTCATATATGAATTTGAACCATATCATTGATTTAGAATTTCAAAGAAAATTAGTTTTATAAACTAATTTATAGCTTATAAATTATATTTGAAATTAGAAAATGGATCTTCATATCATTGCTATAGTTGCAATTTTTTCATAACATGGAACAACTGGTGATCTATACCAACCAGAACACCTTGGATCATACTATATACTTTGCAATTAATTAGGAAAAAATGTCTTTTCTTCAAAAGAATACACCCACAAAGGCACAAGCTTTCAGCCCCCACTTACTCCTTGAGCTCCATCAGTACCTGTATGAGGTATTGAGCAACATTGGTATTATCCTTATTTTAACTCTTTTTATACCCAGCATGGGTTAGAAGGCGAAGGAAATAGACCTTATTAAAAAATGAAAGCAATGAGCATAGGGTTCAGAAAATACATGGAACAGACCATAAAGAAGATAAAATATTTAAAAAAATTAGCAGAGAAGAATGAAATAGAACTCCATGATATGAAAAGTTATTAATTTTAAATGTCAATCTAAGAATAATTATGAATTTATTTAGTTAATAAATAATTTAAGAAAGTTTTTTAAGTTTGTTCTTAATGTTACCACATTAGGGTAACATATTATATAACTGGTTCATTGTCAACAGTGAATAGTTTTTAGATTATGTACTTTGTTGCTCAAAAAGAATGTGGGTGGGGCCAGAGAGATAGCACAGTATTAAGGCAAACCATCAGACCCAGGAGAGATGGTGATTCAATTCACAGCATCCAATTGGTCCCCAAGTCTGCCTAAAAATCAAAAAAATAAATAAAAATAAAAAGAATTTTAGACTCATAGCCAGTGTCTCTACTCCCCACACCCCGTACTCCACTTTATATATAATAAATCATAGGTATAGTTCAGAGAATCATAGCTAGTCATTTGATAGAGCCAGTTCAAATCATATTCCGTCCTCACCAAAATAAATAACACAGAACACACACATCTCTCAAGTTCAATCAATACTTTTAATGTGATATTCCATTATTAACTGACTTAACCAGTGTTTATCCTGTTAATTTGCTTCCTAAATTAATATTAATATTCATTAATATCAATATCATGTTAATATTAATTTAAAATTATTTTTGTTCCTCCTCTTTTAATTTTAATCTGTGAAAAATAAAGATTGACACTCTTCAATCTTGCCTTTTAGACGATAGTAGATATTAGTGATATTGGGAATGACATTCTCATGGATTAGAGAATTTGTGTTAGTCATTTAAGTTTCCTTAAATCTCAGGGTATAATCTTATTAGCATGACAATATCTTCTCTGCTTAGTTACCTTCTCATGTCTTTATGGGACTTGTCTTTTATAACGCTAAAACAAAGGCATTTTTTTTCTGCTCCCCAAATCCCATCCTTTTCTCATTTATCTCCATTCCTCATTATACACATACACCTAAACTACATACAGGAACAGGATTTGATTACATGTAATATTTTGCTGCTATTTTTTAATGTAACTATACATTGGAATATTCCAGCAATGGCATATGAATCCACTTAGATTTGATACTGCTTTAGAAGAGCTGTGCTTAAAATCACTCTAATGAAGACTTCATACTTATCTTTGGGAGTTTGGAAAAAAATTGCAGAGCTAGAACCTGTGTGAAAGCTATAAAACTGTCTGAAATGTAACTTTAAGGTAAATGGAATCAAGGAGTTTAGTCAAAGGAATATTTCTGTAGTCTTAACAACTTTGGCCTAGAATCTACAAGATGGTCAGTAAGTTAGTCTTCTCTATATTTTTTGGAGCAGGGAGTATAGAGTTAAGATAAGATGGAGTGAAATGTTAGATATTAGGAAAAAATGAGATAAAGAAAAGAGTAAAATCACATAAATAATTGGCTAGTCTGAACTACTTTGTCCCCTAATCTGTTTAAAAAAATGTTCTCTCTGTCTCATGACTCTTGGGAGTACAAAAAATTCCTTCACAAATCTAAGTAGATTGAAATATGCTCTTCGATATATGCCCATGTCTTATACTTAAGAAGTGTTTGCTAAGCATTTTCCCCATGCTTATATAGAAAAGAAAGATAGAAAGGGATGAGTTCCTGATAACTGGGAGTGTCCAGTAAGGGTTTCAGAGAGACAGAAAAATAGATAAATGGGATCTTAGAGTGCTAAGAGCTCTTACAGGATGTTATGGTAATATGGGTGCTTGTCTGAAATCTTGAATATTTTAATAAATGAAAAAGCATTAAATGTTCCTCCTGGAAACCAATTTGAAGGGCATACAATGCCTTACAAAGCCAAGTCTCTTACTCCATCTAAGAGGGTACATGAAAAAAGGCCACAGTGTCTGTGAATGCCTGGAAAACAGGAAATGCATCTGGCTAGCAAAATTGAAAGTAGATGCTCATCATCAGGAAACAAAAGCTTTCCTCCAACACTATCTGGAATAAAAAACATGTCTGAGTTAATAGTAAAATATCATCATGTGCATTTTAGCTTCCACTCTCATGTTTCCAATTTTTTCTCTATTAGATAAGAGTAAAATGAGAATATTAGTTGCATTAATCTACCTATTCATTGAAATTCTTGCTCCCTATTAAGCATGCCATATGTGAAAGAAAGCTTTAAAAATACATAATGCTTCTATTTTCATCTGCTTCCATAAATAAGCACTATAAATTATGCCCAGCCACCAAGTAATATTATGGAGCATCTGTTCTTGGCATTTAAATGTCTAAAGGGGCTAAGGTTGTTTAGTCAAGAAAGGAGAAAACTGCAAGTAGCATTTGTGACAGTCTATTATTCAAAGGGCAGTAAACAACTATTTATCATACCCTCTTTGGAATAAAAAAGAAAAAAGAAACTTGCAAGTGTAAAAATCCTTGAATGTGAAGTTGCCAGTGGAACAATAATGTAGATCTCTGTATTTATATCTGTAACTCCATTTGTACATAAATACCTGTGTACACATGTATAGACAATGAATCTATTCCAAATTTTAGGTACTAACTGAAAATGAAATCAGAAAAATGTCTATGAAATGTTAATTACTAAAATTACTTTTAAAGTTCTTAACGAATCTGTTTTTCTCCATTCGCATATATTAAATAGATACCACATTATCAGATTCAATTATTTTTCACTGTGGTTTTATTATTTTACAGTACTGTCTATAATAAAATTTTGTGAATACAACATTCCAACATTATAGTCCTACCAGAGCGTCCATTTACCCCATTATTGTTTCAGGATTCCCCTTCATTCCCCTTTCCACCTCAACTTCTGCCTCTAGCCCCTGTACCTTCTATCTATCTCACAGATAGATAGATGATAGATAGATGATAGATAGATATAGATAGATAGATAGATAGATAGATAGATAGATAGATAGATAGATAGATAGATAGATAGATAGATAGATTATTATGGTAAGTTCAATTCTATATTCCAGTTCAGATTCTGTTTCTTTTGGTAAGCTCAGCTCTGTAAACTACTCCTTAGATTCTATTGCTTTTAACCTCTTATTATCCCTCTACTTCTTTATAAGAGAGAACATTCTGCATCTGTCCTTCTCCTTCCATTTAACTTCACTCATCATGATTCCTCTTAGTTCCATTCATATAATGGCAAATTGCATGATTTCATCTTTTTTATAGCTGAGTAATATTTTATTATGTAAAATTGTCTATTTAGGAGACAAAGTACATGAATAAAGCAGCAGAACATATAATAGTATTTATAATTACATCCCTTATTTATTGTTTAGTGAACTTAACAGTATTGTAAAAATGTGACAGCCTTAGAATAATTTGGAAGTCTTATATTAACCTGGATTCAGAGAAACCTGAATCAATACTTAAAATTGATATTTTATAGGCAAATAAAAAAGAAGGAGAAATCTTTTTTCAACAGGAACACTGTGAGAAAAGGTGCATAGACCTAATCAGAAAAGGAAGAACTATTCTAGAAGATAGTGGAATGTTGCCTCACCCCTGGGTACAGATAACTACCTGAGCCCTGCCCATTCCTGGGTGGGGCTTTGGGAACCGGATATGACATTTACTTTACCTGCAAACCCCACCCATTTCCTGGGAGGGGTCTTGGAAGGGTATTTAGGTCTGGGGTCTTTGGCTTTTGACCCTTTTGCCTTTTGGATCCTGACCAACATGTAGGTCTGAGGTGACATGAAGGAATGAAGATGTAGGGCTAGTTAAGATTAGCACGCTTAAATGGTAGGAGCCACATCTGATGTCTAGGGCTGAATAAAGATGTTATCTCTCATGAAGCCTGCCTGTGAGTGAGATTTCTACCTGCCGTTCTCAAGAACCTCCAGACCTGCCGGTTAGTGGGGGCTGGAGCCATGTGGCCAGGGATGGCGGACAAAGACCTTCATCTCCATCCAAGTCCATCATAAGGCATGATTTACTTTAGTGGAGAATAAATTCAAGTGGGTAAAGAAAACCCATCAAATTGTCTTCTAGAAGTGGCCAGAATAATGGCCACCCACAATGTGCTATGAGCCTTCTATTCATTTGTAGTGTGATTGAGGACCATAACTTTATGAACCACATTACTTACCTTTATTCTCCAGAAAGTCAGATATAGCCAATGAGTGTGGTATATATGGATTGGCACCACAATACAAAAAAATTAGCACAATTTGGGGCCGGAGTATGCCTTGCATATGCTAGCTTAGTATGGACTGTGGTTCCATCTCCCAGCGTCCCATATGGTCCCACAAACCAGGGATGATTTCTGAGCGCATAGCCAGGAGTACCCCCTGACCTTCACCGGATGTGGCCTAAAAAAATCAGCACAATTTTTTGAGATCCTTATACTTCACATTTCTTTCTTGTTGGTCATGTGTTCATTAGTAATTCAATGAATAAGCAATAAAGCTTCAACTCCATCTATGCTCCAAGCTGAGGATAGAGTTATAATAACACAATATTTTATTCTAAAAATCCTAAAGATGGAATAAACAAGCCAAACACATAAGTAATACAGTCTACTCCAGTCAAAAAGAAGAGAGTATATACCTGAAATGAGAAAATACCACCTAAATATAGGAGCATAAAGAACATCATATGTGCTACAGCTAGAAAAAAATCAGAAAATGACAGCGCAGCCTGCCACTTGACTCCTATTTCTCATGCCTTTGACCATTTGAGTCAGTTTTTGGCTCAGTGGGCACACGGCATACACTTCATGGGTGTACTTAGTGTGTTGGCAATTATGCTAATCATAGAACCACCTACAAAACACAACTGACACAGAGTAACTTTTAGAGGTGTCACTACAGCAAAGTATCGGTAATGAATATATCAGTAATGAAAAGTAATGAAAGTATCAGTAGTGAATATGGACTCTTCCTAAATTTAAACTGTAATATTTTTCTACTATTGATCTCCTTTGCTTTGCTTATCTTCCAAATTACTCATTTATTTTTATATTTTAATTTTGTGACCAAAATGTGAGGTCCTTTAAATGTTCTTGTACTACTTATTACTTCCTTCATTTATTATATATACAATTGATTGAGCATGCTTTCATTTTTGGTCAAAAATACACCTTCTATTCTGGCAGGTTTAGGGGACTATATGGGAAAAAAAAGAAAAATATGTCTTCTGAGGGGCCAGAGTGATAAAGCTGTGGTAGGGAAATGTCTTTCCAGGGGCTGGTCCAGGATGGCCCTCAGTTCAATCTCCGGTGTCCCATATGGTCCCTCAAGATGGGAGCAATTTCTGATCGCAGAGCCAGGAGTAACCTCTGAGCGTCCTGGATGTGGCCACAAAACCACATAGTCTTCTGACCATTAATTCCATTAATACATAAACTGAGATTTATTTTAGACCTACATTAGCTGAGAAATGTAGCAGAATTTTTTATTCTAACTTTTAGACTACCTCAACCTTTTACAGTTTTGAATAATATAGAATCAAATTGGAATTAAATGTGAGGATGTCTTATATATACTGTTTCTACAGCATGTAGATCCCTTCCTATAACCAAATACAATTTAGAAATACAAACTAAAATGGAAATGTACAACAACAGAACATTTATGAGACTATTAAGGGTTTATTCCTATGATTTGATTAATCATTTATTGAATGAAGCAAGTACTTGTCAAGAAACAGGATATTGCTTACAGTAAGTCCCTAGTAAAAAGAAAAAATCTGGCTGAAATAAATAAATGAAAATAGCATGATTGATTAAGGATATATACAATACTGTAGCAAACATTAGTGAAAAGAAATGAGATGGAAAATATAAAGAACAGAAATGCCAAAAAGGCAATATTTGAAATTTAATGCAATAAGGAAATTGAACTTAGAGATAAGACATGTGAAGGAAACTAAGGACTGTTTTCTCTAAAAATGATTTCTAAAAAAATTACTGTCAACTACAGGTCATAAAGCTCTGCAAACTAATGACATATATCCTTTGACCCTGTGATGTATTTCCTCTCAGAAGTGGCACTGTACCTCACTTTTCTAGAAAAAATGAGACAAAAGCAGGGTATCCTTTCCCATCCATCCATCAGGCAATGAAATTTGTTACTGGGTCTCAATACACTTGCTCCTGGCCAACTGAAGACTGGCTTACTGGGGCCCAGGTAATAGGGCATTTACCTCGCTTGAAGCCAACCCTGAATGGACCTGGCTGGGTTCAGTCCCCCAAGCCTTACAGCCTTCCAGGAGCAATTTGTGAGGGCATAGCCAGGAGCACTGCCGGGTGTGGACTAAAATCTAAACAAAACAAAAACCCCAAAAGAAGAAAAATATGCAGTCAAATTATAGATTTCTTTTTACTGTACCACAAAAAGCAGTTTGCAATGTGATTAATAGACTTTAGTTGCTAAGAGTCAGCAAATCCAGTTTATAATTTGCTAGAGCTGATAAGTTCCCATTTGTAAAAAACAAAAAAAAAAGACAGCTCTTTGGATGTCAGAGAATTCTTTCATTCTTATTGACCCCACCCCTTCTACTTGGCAAGTAGGGGTGTCCAATTGCAAATGTCACAATTCTACATATAGACCATCAAGAAGATATTTCCAGAAGAGCAGTGATAGTTTAAACCGAGTACACACACATACACTTTTTGATGCTATTTGAAGCAGCAAGAAGACTGAATGCAGTCAGAGAGGCGACCTGTGGTAAATTGTTCTTTTGTGAATCCAAGAATGCTCATAGCCAGTGTTGGCTCTGGCTTTCTGGGGCAAAGGATACTGAGTCATCTCCTCTCAGAGAATTGGTTTGTTGAAAGGACACAAATTCCCAGGGATTTCATGCTGCTTTGAAGCAACCTGCATTTCAAATGGATGGGAAAGGGGGTGTGGGGTTGCTAGGTCTCTCAAAGACTTGCCAAAATTTTGCCTGTTCCTTTGTGAGCCTCCTAACCACCCCAGCTGGGCTCCCCATTACTTGAAACAGAAAGGGGATGAATATGCCCTCTCCTTTTCGACTTGCAAATGTTCCCTGGCATGGGTAAACATGGCCATGTTTGTTCTCCCAGGGGAACAAGTCAAGCATGAAGTCCCTTTTGTTCAGATTAAGAACGAACTCCCCGCATTCCCAAATCCCTGAAGGGCTCCTTACTGAATCCGAAAATGTTAACATGCATTCTACCTAGAAAGGAATGAACTCTCTGAAGTTACCCAGGAGTTGAGATCTCTATAAAGTTCCTGGAGACAGAGAGATAGATGCAGGTGACTTCTTAAAGAGACTTGTGCTGGAAGGTGTGTCACACTATGTAGGGAATCTTCCCAATACTCCGGCAAACACAGAGCTCACCCAACAAACAATTAAGTCTTAATTAGTTTACGATATACTTATGGGTTGAAGGAGTCAGACATATCTTAAATAATGTGAAAATATAGAATTATAGACTGGATTATTATATTAGTAGATATATTGTAATGAATATGTCAAAAATAGAATAGCATAGAGCATTTTATCTATTTTTTCATAGAATTAGTGACATAATGATTCTGTATTTATGCTGAATTATGTCGCAGGAACTATACTTGCTGTTGGTTTGGGTTGATAACAAAAATTGATCATCCTTATCATTATTAATATTTTTTTGTTATGGGGGTCATACCTGGTGGTGCTCAGCGTTTACTTCTGGCTCTGTGCTCAGAAATCACTCCTGGCAGGCATAGGGGACCATATAGGTCAGATGATGGGATTTGAACCACTGTCTGTCCTTGGTCAGCTAAATGCAAGGCACAAGCCCTACTATTTAAACTCTGTGCTCTCTCTCCAGCCCCCCTTATCTTTATGTTTTATAAATGCAGGATAAAAGAGTACTAGTCCTATGGCTATATTATAATAAAGGGTCAAGAATTGATGAGTATTATTTTAGAAAAAAAGAATTTAGGGGCTTTTTAAAAAAAAAGGAAGTATTTCATTAAGTAAAATCAGAAAAGCATCCTGGTGGAGGGGATCTATGATAAGTCTTATTACTAGGGAAGATTCTATTTTAACATAAAAGTTATGATACGTAAGGAGTAGGGAAGGACTTAATAAAAGTGCCCTGGATTTTTTAGTAGAAGAGTTAGTTTGATTGAAGATAGTATTTTTATGGAGAAATAGTAAAAATTGGGATGAATAGTAAGGTTGGAGCCAATTAATAAATATATTAAATAATGGATATTGTATTTAGTTATGAATTTAATACAGAATAGAGAATTTTTAAAGCTTTTAGATCAAAGTTATATAACGATCTATGTTTTTACCAAAATTAATCTAGTAATAGTAAATATTGCAAAGGGATTTTATTATTTAGTTATTATTTAGTTATTTTAGTTATTTTAGTTATCTGATCAAAATGTACAAACCTTTTATATTAGGATTGTGATGGTATGGAAGAGTATAAGAAGAGCAAGAATGGGAATATTTAGTAAAAGTAGAGCCTATAGACCCAAAAGCTCATTGTGACTGGCAAGGAAGAGCAGAGTTAGATATGATGCCAGTATTTGGGGCCTGAAGGATTGAAATACTAGTGTTGCTTTGGAGAGAAAAGAAAAGTCTAGAGATTTGAAGGAAATGAAGCTCAGATTAGGGTTTATTGAAGTGAATCTACTGGCTAGAAACCGAGTTACAAATGCTCAGCACACAGCTAACTTATAGAAAATATGCCAGGGATAACACAGAGAACTGGAAATCATTGCTTTAGCAAATGGTTGCATGTACCAAGAACTGTATGAAGTACTGAGGAGAAAGAAAGAAACAAGGTCAGTGGCTTCTGATATGTAGGAGAGATTGTTGTAGAGTGACCTTTGCTATGAGGGAAGAAGGGAAGCACAGGCTTAAGGGCATTCCAAAGAGCTTCAGTACACACTGGTAGAGAATGGGAAGACAACATTAGGGTGATCAGGTAGTCATTCTGAATAAAACTGAAGGTTCAAATTAAGGAATGTGGACTTCCCTGGGGATTCAGAGTTGTGGCAAGTTTGAAGCTAAGAATTATAATTTAAATTATGACAAATCACTCTGGCATGAACATGAGTACAGAAAAGACAAAGCCATGATATTTAGGAGATATGTTCTTAAATATTATCCATTATTATATTATAATTTATAATATTGTGTATTATCACTAATATAATATACAATGAACTGTAATCATAACGTATAAATATTAATCAATAACAATAAATATAATAATGTTATAATTAATATGATTATGTTGTGCTATGTTATATTATATTTATGGTATTATATTTCATTATTATTTATTGCATTATATTTATTATATTATTTAGTAATTAGTTGGATGAGGATGGGGTGAGAGAGAAGCATCAAGAAGTTTTCTGCAATAAACATAGGAGTACAGATGATTTTGCTATATAGTGATTTTGGGTCAATGGGCTAGAGTGGTATGGCTAAGTCAAATGGGAGCTAATTTCTAGGGGTTTTTTGATGCATGTTCATGTTATTCTCAAAAATCTTGGACCTCTTCACCAGTCTACATTCTCACCAGCCGTGAATGAGAGTCCCTTTCTCTCCGCCTCTGCACCAGTACTTGTTCTTGTTCTTGTTCTTGATGTGTACTAATCTCTATGATATGAGATCATGTCTTATTGTTTTGATTTGTATCTCGCTGATTATTAATGATGTGGAGCATTTTTTCATGTGTCCTTTGACCATTTGATTTTCTTCTTTGAAGAAGTTTCCATTCATTTCCTCTTCTCATTTTTTTTGTATTGTTTTGTTTTGTTTTCTTTTTGGGCTACACCCAGTGACGCTCAGTGTTACTCCTGGCTGTGCAATCAGAAATTGCTCCTGGCTGGGGGACCAGGTGGGGCACTGGATGATCAAACTGCTGTCTGTCCTCGGTTAGAGTGTGCAAGGCAGATGCCCGATCACTTGAGCCATTGCTTTGGCCCCATCCTCTCCCCATTTTTCATAGGGCCAGATTTATTTCCTTGCTAAATTAGCAATGATTTATATATTTTAGATGTTAATCCTTATCAGATGATATTACAGTATTATTCACAGTAGTCAAAATTTAGAAATAAGCCACAGTTGAGTGGGTAAAGAAAATATGGTATTTGTACACCATGGAATACTATGCAGCTATCAGGAAAAGTGAAGTCATAAAATTTTTTTATACCTGGATGTATATGAAGAGTATGAAGCTGAGCAAATGAGTCATAGAGAGACGGATAGACATAAAATAATCATACTCATTTGTGACATATATAGAAAAAGATAGTATGGCAATTATTCTTAAAGACATTTAGACAGATATCAGGAGGATGAGTCCATGGTAGGAAGCTTACCACAAAGAGTGGCAAGGTGAAGTTAGGGCAGAGAAAGATTATATAGGGAAGATAACAATTATAACTAGAAATGACTTCTCTGGGCAAGGACTGTGTGGTGAAAGGAAGTAAAATGATATGCATGATATCCTTGTAGTAACAATATTGCATACCACAGTTTCTAAAGAAAATTAGAAGTTAGAGAATGAGAATGGAGAAAAGTATCTGCTATAGAGACAGGCAGGGGAAATGATGGAAGGGAAATTGGGATCATTGGTAGCAGGAAAAATGCAATGATGAAGGGATGGGTGTTGGCCATTGAGAAAAATTCAATCATGAACAACTTTGTAATTCTATCTTATGTTGATTAATTTAAAATTTTATTGAGAAGAAATATTTCATGACATACACTTATATAATAAATAATATTTGTTTACCTGAAATTTTTCCTAATGCATTTGGACCCACCTGGTGGTTGATATTGCTATCTGCATGTGATCACATAAGTAACTGGAGATTGTGCCTGTGTGTATGCATATGTATACACACATATACACAGGCCTACAAGAACATATTTATATGCATGGGAACCCGTAGTTTAATTTGATTTGATGGGTAGGAAAAGGTCCAGTCTTCTGATGTTAAATTTGAGATTATGTCGTAAGGGAGATGTCTGGTAAGCCGTTAAAAATATTTGATATGTATGAGAGGTCAAATCTAGGAATATAAATTTAGAAGTCATTATCATATAAATGAAAACTGGAATCTCAAAATGAGTAAGTTTACTATATACTATCCCAGGAGGCAAAAACTCCAGACAAGAGTCTAAGATATATCCTTGAGTAATATCAATATTTAAGGGGTTGGAAGTAAAAGAAACAGTGGAGGTTGGAAAACTTGTCACAAAGATGAGAGGTCTGTGATTTAGAATACAGGTAAATTGGGGTTGGAGCAATAAGGTGTATGCCTTATAAGGTTGGAGAGATAAGGTATACGCCTTGCATGTGGCCAACACTGGAGGAACCCTGGTTCGAATCCTGGCATCCCAAAATGTCCCCAACTTCTGATCACAGAGTCAAAGTAACTCCTGAGAGCCAATATGTGTGACTCAAAAACCAAAAAAAAAAAAAAAAGAATACAGGTAAATCAAGGTACTAAATACTAAATAGTACCAGGAGATACATGAAGTCTTTATTGGCAGAATGAAAAAAGATCACTGTTATCTCACATTAGTTTTAGTGGAAAATAAGGACAGGTGAAAATGTAGTGAATAGTGAGTCAAAAATCTGAAAAGTCATGTGTCTGGCTATACAAGGTAGTTCAATTAGGTTTTACAGTAATATGGATTGTTAGGGGATTATTGTCATACCTCTCAATTTTCCTGATACCACTGTCATGAAGAAAGTTTCAGGACTATTCTGCCACTAACAAAGTCCATCTTTTCCTTCTACCCTCTTTTACTACCATGGTGTTTACTGGTTTATGAGTTAGTTTGGGGGACAGGAGAGACATAATATAGTAAATAAGACACTGGCTCTTCTACATGGCTGACCCAGATACAATCTTTGGCACCCCATATTGTCACCTGAATAGGACCAGGAGTAAACTCTGAGTTCAAAGCTTGGACTAAACTCTAAACACAGCCAGGTATAGCCAAAACTAACCAAACAAAAAGAGCTAGTTATGGCTTTATTTACTACTTCATTTGCTTGGCCTGTACATAAAGATTTTTTTAAAAGAAAAGAAACAGAGTCAAGTTCTTTGAAATAGATAGGAAAAAGCTGAGAATTAACTTTAACATATACTACTAGTTACTATAAGACAGATGGGAGGGCATTAGCCAGCACTCCTTTGAGAATGCAAATGTCTTTAAAAGGTTAGGGATCTTGGGTTCTAGATCATTCACTTTTTCTTGTAAATAACAATAACTTGGATGAAAATTTTTCTGGAATCTGTTCAAGTTGCTGCAACTGAATACCATAGTCTGCATAACATGTAAACAACAAAATTTTTTTTACAGTACAGAGGACTAGAAATATGATGTCTTAAAGTGCCAGCATGTTTAAGTTCTGGTGAGGACCCTTTTCTGGGTTGCAGCCTATTGCCTTCTCTTTGCATCCTTTCTGGAGGGAGAGAAGAGAGAGAACAGCAAGCACTCAGAGAATAATTCTTCAGTGAGTACTATCCCATTCATGAGGTGCTCCTCCTGACCTTATCTAATGCTCATCACTTTCCAAAGACCTTACTTCTTAAGAGTATCACAATGAGAAAAGGTATAAAGGTGATACATATATATGTCATCCATAATACTTGTCAGAATTTTGGATGATTGGGAGTCTTCAGAGAGAGAGAAGAGGTCTTTTAGAGAAGGAGGGTAAGAATGAAAAGAAAAGATAAATTCAGTTTAAAACTTTCTCTCACCTGACAAATATCCTGTTCTTTATTGGGTTCTGCTTGTCTCCTGGTAATCATCTTATTCCTGTTTTCCTTTTTTTTTTTTTTGGTTTTTTGTTTTTGGGCCACACCCGGTGATGCTCAGGGGTTACTCCTGGCTCTAAGCTCAGAAATCGCTCGGGGCTTTGAGGACTATATGGAATACAGGGGATTGAACCCAGGTCTGTACTGGGCAATCTCAAGCAAGGCAAATGCCCTACAGCTGTGCTATTGTTCCGGCCCCTTATTTCTGTTTTTCATTGTGGTTTACTGATTTTGTTGGTGCAGAGACTAATAACCCATGTCATTAGAAGAAAAATATGTTTATGAAGGTTTTAATAGCATAGTAGCAAAAGTATCTTGATACAAAGGATCTCAAGTAGGATTAGAAAACTGACATTTGGACTATCTTCTTCCAAGTAGAGCAATGGCTGATCTTTACATTTGTAATGGCAGAGCAAACTGAATGTTGTCTAGCTCAGAGAAACTATAGAACTTCAGTGTGTGAATTATGGTGAAGTTGAAGGAAGGGAAATGGCTTTAAATTGTTCTGAGAAGGTGCTTAAATCCAGATCCCACAGGGTTCAAGCCATGGTGGGAAATAAAAAAATTTTCCCAGAAAATGGCTTAAACAGAGCAAGGTCAGTTTATTTAAAAAACTGTCATCCCTGGACAGAATGACAGTGGCAAAGGACCCCAAAGAAAGAGACCTGTCTAACATTTTGAAGGGACACTTTTTATAGAACACATCTAGGGTGCTTCAAGGGGAGAACTTTTCCTTTCAGTAGTTGATTAATTAATCCTGAGAGGGGATGAGCAGGAAATATAGATACAATTATGAGGAAAAGTAATTTGTACATAAAATATTCTCAATTAATCACATTGTTAGGATCTAGAGTCAAAGTACGAGACCATACAATTGAAGTAAAGCAAAACAAAACTTTATTCCATCAGTCACAAGCCTCATACTGACCAGTCATAGCTATCTCCCGGAGGAGACCATCCCTGCCAATGTCAGAAGTCAGTTTATATAGGGATAGGATGAGGAGGTTCTAGCTTCTGATAATCATTAAAATGATTGGCTCTTATCTGCAGTACCTTCCTACCACTCCCTCCTGTCCGTTCCACGTAAACTACCTGGTATGGCCCTGTAGCTCAGGGTAGTGTTAATGGAAACTTAGACTTGTGAATGAGATCTACCATGTGACCCTTTACAAAATGGTGTTCCCCTTGTTCAGAACCTAGGGCCCAACAACATTAAAAGGGAATGAAATACTTACTATAATATGGGTCTACTTTGAAATATTCTAAGCCATCATATAAAGATAATAAATGTACATGAAATAAATTCAGCCTGTCCTAAGAAGATATTTATGTGATCAACTAAAATAATTTGGATAAAAAAGATATAGGATATTTATCTTGTTGACTGAAATTGGTAACATGGAGATATCTAGGCCAGTTCTAGAGTTATGGCTGAAAAATGGAGTAATAGCATGGACTTTTAAAGTCTACAAGGTACACAAGGTCTACAAGGAGGATCTCAGTGTGCCAGACCTTTGAAATGGAGACATAAGTTGGCGGTCTTTTTCCTTTTTTTACATGTGATTTTATATATTTTTTAATTTTTGTATTTAAACAACCATAATTACTAAGCTGTTCATAATTGAGTTTCAATCTTAGAATGTATGCCACCTCTCACAATGAATGTTTCCCACCACCAATGTCCTTCCCACTTTCCACACTGCCTGCCTCTTCGGCCAGCATTTTGCTTCTCTCTCTCTCTCTCCCTCCCTTTCTAGACACTGTATTTTGCTCTATTGCTAAAGGGATACCATACACATCACTTTATCTTCATCCAACACCAAATTACTGTCCCAAGTGATCAGTTTCAATTATCATTTCCATAGGGTTTCTTTCTCTGTCCTACTGCAATATTCCACTATTTGTGGTAAGATTCCTACCATTATTGGTCCTCCTGGACCTCCTCTCTTTCTCTCTGGATATTATTACACATTATATATTTTTTTAATATGCTGGGCACCTTTTTAGGGGGCTTTTGCTAAATCACTTCAGCTTTCGCTCTATTTTCCATATAAAAAAAGCTCTGAGGTGTCCTTCCTTTAAATATAAATAAGTATCTAATTAGTGTTAATGGTTTATTTTTCTCTCATGATTAGCTCCAGGGACAAGAAAGCAGGTCTTTTATTTTTACAGAACTTTCACGTTTCAAATACTCTGTAAATTCTAAGAAAACAACTCAATATGTGGAAATAAAAAGCCAAAATAAATCTGCCTCTTTACTGAAATGGAGAACCTTTAAGTACTCAGCAGGGAAGAAGTGTTTTTACTAATACAGAGATTGAAAGGTGTTTGTTTAAAAAAAAGAGGGGGAGAAATCCAATTAAAAATAGAATTTGTGAGGGTCCTGCTTTGGCATGAACCACAAAGTAGAGTCAATCCATCAGCCCTAATGCCAAAGGGGCGAATTCCTGATATCAGATTATAAACCAGTTTCCAGTCTATTGGCTTTCTCATCATAGGAGGTACTTTGATGGTCAGATTCAATAATAAATATTACAAAATAATTTCAGTGATAAAACTTAAACTCCCTTTGCTTAAATACTTATGCAGAAAATATCTAAAATGTGGCACACTATTCAATCAAAAGTAAAAAATGCTGATCATATGGTGTTTGTAAATCATGCATAACAAAAATAATCCTTTGGACCAAATGATTTGCCATTTAAACCAGAACTAAATTATTAGATACAGTAAGACCATTTCCAATGACATATACTCACTCTTTAAGGAAAATGAATGAATGTATATTTGGAGGAAACACTGCCAGAGATCTGTGTAAATACTCTCTGCTCCTCTTATGCATGCCTGTGCTCACAGTGCTCCTGCTCCCAACACCTTACCTGTCTCTGTTGAGAACTACCTTTTATTTTTGCCATAAAGATATTTAATTTATTTTCAATGAGTCTCTGATGATTACGGCAACAAGATTTTCCTGTCTTTTTTAATATTTTTATTTAAGCACCTTTTTTTTTTTTTGGTTTTTGGGTCACACCCGGCAGCGCTCAGGGGTTACTCCTGGCTCCATGCTCAGAAATTGCTCCTGGCAGGCACGGGGGACCATGTGGGGCACCGGAATTCGAACCGATGACCTATTGCATGAAAGGTAAACACCTTACCTCCATGCTATCTCCCGGGCCCCTATTTAAGCACCTCATTAAAAATATGATTATATTGGGATTCAGTCATCTAAAGAACTGCTGGGTACCACTTGGCCTGAGACACTGAAAGATACTGAGAGATTTCCTATTACTGATATGTAATGTTTACTGACTACTTACTGGATCCTGATTTATGTATTTTATCTGAATAATCACATTAAATTCTCAGAGTAAATGAAGAAATTAATGATTCATTATTTCTTTTTCTTAAGTTAATACCTTGTTGTCACCACACATAGGTAATGCGATGTAAATGCAAAGTTGTTGATCATAGGAAACTTTTTAAGAGCACTAAAACCTTTCCATTGACAAGGGACTCTTCAAATAATTTATTACATCCTTATAGTCCTATGTAGTCAGATAAAATAATGTGCACATGAGTGGAATTATTTTTTTAAATATTTTACTATTTTAAAACAAAGTAGTAATGAATCGGTGTTTGTTATTTCTATAACAAGAATGAGAAAAATATTCTTATTGGAATGTATCTATGGATAAAGGATTTGAGGAAGAAAAGAGATAATTTTGCACTGTGTTCTTACTTATTTAATTTGAATTAAGTGTTATAATTTGAAAATAAGTAGCGTGTGCAGTTTCAAAAAGGAAGAGAATTGATCAAAATTCTCAAAATTTATTTTGATGTCAAATATCCCAAATATGTATACTTATCAGTCTCATTTATACAGTTTAAAAAAGTGTTATTTTTGCAACGGTGAGGGCAATGAGTTAAGATGGAGTTAACAAATTATTCAAATGTATATGGCTTGTGAATAAAAGGGTCTAGAATTGCTCTCAATACAATATGGTTTCTAAATTCTTAGATTTTACCCTACATTTTTATTTTCTTTCTAATTCCATTATGGAGTATAAGAATTCCTTAAAATTTTTTGTAAAATTTTTTTGTTTATTTGTTTGGTTAGTTGGTTTTTGGAGGTCCCGTCAGTGCTCAGGAGTTACTCCTGGCTCTGTACTCAGAAGTCACTCATGGCAGGCTTGGGGGACCATCTGGGATACTGGGAATCGAACATGAGCTTATCCAGGTTGGTCGTGTGCAAGGCAAACATCCAACCGCTGTGCCTTGCAAAAACTTTATAAAATTTAAACAACAAATGAGTTCAATTTTACATTGCTACTCAGTTATGATAAAATATTTGTTAGTGCATACAACATAAAATCATATTACTAACATGTTTGCTTGGCATGTGGGAAGCCCCAGTTTCATCCTTAGTATGGCAAAGTCCCTTGAGCACTGTGGTAAATCTGGAGTAGCCACCAGGCATTCATGGTGTGTGTCTCTCATAAGAGGAAATGATATTCTTAATTCAAGGATTAATATCATTATAAAATCATCTAGAGAAAAATATTTCTCTGTAGCTACTTACAAAATCAAGATTATTTTACTTTTAATAAAAATATAACATGTTGACAAAAATCATCCAGAGAATTAGGGAAATTTACAGAATAATAGAAAGAAATATTTTATCAAAATTCCCAAAGGAAATATAAATTGTTATGTTAAAGGAATAATTTCCTTAAAAATCCCAACTTTTTTTGTTGTTGTTTGTTTATTTGGGGGGGGCAACACCCGATGATGCTGAGGACTTGGTCCTGGCTATGCACTCAGAAAATGCTCCTGGCTTGGGGGACCATATAGGATGTCAGGGGATCAAACTACAATCCATCCTAGGCTAGTGCCAGCAAGGCAGTTGCCATACCACTTGCGCCACCACTCTGGCCCCCCATATTTCCAACTATTAATTTTATTTGAGAACTAGTTATGCATTTCAGCTATAAGTTCCAAAGAAGGAACCATTTAAAGGTGATTTGAGAACACCTCGTAATCTTCAAAAACTGTTGGATGTGACCCCCAAATGAAGTTTAAAACCATAACAAATTTAAAAGGACAAGTGCATAAAAGCAGAAGCAGAGAAAGACTATCCAGTAATATATAAGAAACCCAGCATAGTTTTCTGTACCAGAATCAACTCAAACTTCCATTGGGGTAGACCCTAATGCCACCCTGGCAACCATTTTCTCCAGGTTGGGTTCATATGACATACTGATGATGTGGAAACTTGTTTCAGGGCAGGTTTCCCTGCTCTCTACCTAATGGTGAGATGAAATCAGAAGACACTCCACAGGCCAGAGAGATAGTACAGTGGTAGGGCATTTGCTTTGCATGTGGCCAACTCCGGATGGACTCCAGTTAGATTGCAGGCATCCATATGGTTCCTGGGCCTGCTAGGAGAAATTTCTGAACACAGAGCCAGGAGTAACCCCTATAAGCCCCTAGTATGATCCCAAAACAAAACAAAACAAAATAAAACAAAAACAAAAAAACAAAGACAATTCACTACTCCCCAGCTTCTACATGGAATTTGCTTAAAAGCCAAGCTTTCTTATTACAGAATCTTGACTGCTACAACCATAATTAGATAGAACTTTTACTGAAACTTTGAAGAAAGACCGTGGGGTTGGAAAATTAGTATGTCTGGAGCATTTTCTCAACATTTTCTGTACCTTCTCATTCCTCAACAATTGCTGCAAATATTCAAAAAAACCAAACAAATAAAGACAAAAACATGCAACACCCCCCCTTTTCAATTTTATTATATCTCCTAGATAGGGGCTCCCATCTTGTTCATAGAACCTTGAGACATGAATTTCTTTGTTTTACCTCAACTCATTTTGACATTTCATACACAGAAAACAAGGCTTCTAGTTAAGATATTTAATTGTTCATCAAGGACAATAATATTCACTGAGAGACATAATTAGAGAATACTGGATTAAGCTAATAGTATCTAAGGATAACTTCCTAGTCTCACGT
Organism: Crocidura indochinensis; assembly: GCA_004027635.1. Lineage (NCBI taxonomy): Eukaryota > Metazoa > Chordata > Mammalia > Eulipotyphla > Soricidae > Crocidura > Crocidura indochinensis. The sequence goes on from PVKC010006575.1 coordinate 27,054, forward strand.
TCATGTTTCTAGAAGTTGTTCTGCTGAATAGGGATCACTGATCTCCTTATTAAACAGAATTCTTACTTCTTTATTTATAGGTAACCTGAAGGGAACAGACTTGAAGCTTCTTAATTGGAAAAAGCACTTGTTCATGATTTCTGGGCATGCTAGCTTAAACACAATTAAATTTGTACTAAGTATGCAAAACCTGCCCCAACCAACTAGGCGGCTTCAGTGGCCAGTTATGTTACTGAATGGAAGCCAAGACAGTAAGTTCCCTTGTTCAAAAATTATAAAAGGGCTAGAGATATAGTAAAGGGATTAAGTCACTTGTTTTACACACATAATATTCCAAGCATTGCTAGGAGTGATCTTTCTATAGAGTTTTATGAAAGTAAGCAACCCAAATGATTTATGACTTGAAAATTGCATATAATTGGGAATCAGATTTTTGGTTTTTTTTTTTGGGGGGAGGGGGTACTGGGTCACACCTGGCAGCACTCAGGGGTTACTACCAGCTCTGTGCTCAAAAATCGCTCCTGTCAGGTTCAGGGGACCATATGGGATGCTGGAGTTCCAACTATCAACCTTCTGCATGCAAGGCAAATGCCAAACCTCCAGGCTATCTCTCCAATTCCAGAATCAGTTTTAACAATATTCATGCTATGATTTTCTTTTTGTAGTTCTTATAAAAGATGGTATTAATTCAATTTCTATATGTAACACATTTTGAAGTTATACAGAAAAGTAAAGTATTAGGAAATTACTTTTAAAAAATGACTGTGTAATAAGATCCATGGGATGGATTGCTATTGTTTCTAGTGATTAAGTTTTAGAGTTCCCCAAAGTGTTTCTCTTGTGGAAAATGATTGAGAAAATAATTATAATTGGCTGTGTCTTTGACAGAGTCTATAAACACAGGGATGGCAACTCATGATTAAATTTATGTTTAGATTGTAGAAATCATTGCTGCCTAAGATAAGAACAAGTGTATTGATCTTTAAGTATGAAATAAGGCATGATGAAAGAAATAATTAAATCCGGTGGTATTGGTTTTCTCATATATAGCACTACAATTATACAAATTATATCTTCCCTGAGCTTGTCCCTACTTCTTCACCAACTCAGTTTTAAATTCAAGAGCATCTGAGCAAATATTTTGCAATGAATTTTGCCTTATTTTGTCTTTCTAAATTCAGTGTGTTTTCAATAGAGAGAAACTTTGCACTCTTCTGGACAAAAAGTTAACTTGTAATTACTGTTCTGAATGGAAATTTATATAGTGAGTAAGCCTAAGTCATTTAAGAATATATCTTCTTTCATCCTAAAGTCCTATGAAAAATATAGATGGTGACATGGTAAATATGTTTTCTTTTAAAGCAAGGGAATAAAATGTAATGCCAAGGTAGCTACTGAGCTACTATGGAGGTGAGAAACTGAGGTTAATATCATTCAAAAGGAAGAACAGAAACCCTTAGGAATTCAATTCAAGTTTTTTTTTTTTTGTAATGAAAATCAAAGTATCCCCTTTAAGCAACTTTCCTCTGTAGGATTTCTCCTAAATTTTCTAGGAGTGGCTAAGAATGCTTAAGAAAGTTTTTGTTTTGCTTTGTTTTAGGACTACTCCTGGTTGTTTAAGGTTTACTACTGGCTCAGGGATACCTCCTGAGAGGCTCATGGTACCAGGGCTTAAATCCTAACCCACTACATACAAAGCAAGGGCATTACCCACTGTACAATCTAAAACTTGAGGAGTGAATACCTTGGAAAAGCTTTGCTTCTTGTGAGTTTTGGAATTCTTTGCTTTGAGCATAAAGATCTCCCAATAATTATTTTTTCTCTTTACACTTTTTATCTCAAGACCACTCATTTCCTTATTTTTTTGGATGTGTTGATTTTTGCTTTCCTTATTTCTCCTCATCTGTGTAATTCTGTAGTTTTCCAGACTCCTATCCAGTAGGTCTTTGTATTGCAAAGATACATTGTCTTGAGAGAATTTTACACCTTCTCATCTTTCTCTTGAATTTGGTGTTATCTCCACTAGCCTCATCATTCAAAGAGTATTTTTCACACTCTGCAGTCTGTATATTCATCACCACACTATTTACAATAAGCAGAATCTGGAAGTAACCCGGTGCAGTTCTCAACAACAGATAAGATAATGGCTAAAGAAACTGTGGTATATCTACACAATAGAATTTTATGCAGCCATTAGGAAGATAAAGAAATTAAATTTGCTTATACATGGATGAACATGAAGAGTATTATGCTGAGTGAAATGAGTCAGAAGGAGAGGGATAAACAGAATAGTCTCATTTTTCTGTGGGGTATAAGGAAAATAATATTGTGGGGATGATATGCAGTGACAACGAAGATGAGAATTAGGAAGACCAATCCATGGTAGGAAGATTGCCACAAAGAGTGCAGTAGGGTAGTGTAGAAATCCGTTCCCAGGAGAGGTTCGCAGATGGAGGTAGGGAGGACGAGGTCTCTCCCCTCCAGCTAGGAAAACGTGTCTACCACCCAGTAACCAGCGGTTCTGAGGTGAATCGGCGGGTAAACAGCTCACAGAGAGTCAGACTTGTGGAAATATCAGCTTTATTCGGTGGAAAGAACTGAGGTCCAATGACTCAGCATCAGTTCCAACAAAAAGTCCCTTGCCTTGGGGCCCGGGAGATAGCATGGAGGTAAGGCGTTTGCCTTTCATGCAAAAGGTCACCGGTTCGAATCCCGGTGCCCCATATGGTCCCCCGTGCCTGCCAGGAGCAATTTCTGAGCATGGAGCCAGGAGTAACCCCTGAGCACTGCCAGGTGTGACCCAAAAACCACACACACACACACAAAAAAGCCCCTTGCCTTCCACAGACCCTGGTTTTATACCCAAGAATCAGGTACCACCCTAGGGTAGGGCCAGAATGGCAGAATGCCAGGTCACACCCTAGGGTAGGGTCAGTAACATACTAATCCCAAGAAATGTTTACATATACAACAATTCTGTCAGGTTACACTCTAGGGTAGGGTCCAATCACTGATCAGGGTAGGGTCAGAGATGTTTATACATAACAATTCCAGATCATGATAAGATTAGAAATGTTTACATACACAATAGGGTAGAGAAGTATCTAACCTGGAAGGAACATTCAATGGCACCCCTTCATTAGCAGCAGGGTTAACCACAATGTCAAAAATGTAAAGAGAGAGAAAGAGAGAGTGCGTGTATGAAGTAAAATGCCTTCCCAGAGGTAGGAAGGAAGAGGGCAACAGGGAGAGTGAGAGGGAAACTTGATGTTGGTGGCAGGAAATGCCCTTTGGTAAAGGTTGATATGCACTGGATGATTGTAACTCAATCATGAACAACTTAATCTGTAAAAAAAATAAATAAATAAAACTGTAGTATGAACAATCTTGTATACCTGGTATTTAAATTTTAAAAAGTACAATGCCACATAAAAATATTGAGAGATCCAAGGGCAAAAAAACATTTGACTTGTATGTGGACAACCCAGATTTGATCCCCTGCATCCCATATGGTTCCCATATGAGCCACCAGGAGAGAATTCTGACTGCAGAGCCAGGAGTAAATTCAGAGTATAGCTAGATCTGCCTCTCTAAAAAGTTAATAAAATACATGAAACTTTTCAAAGGAATCCGTTCAAAATATTTTTCTCTATGAGATTTTATGTGAAGCAATGTGAATGAACCACCAAATTCTCTGTAACTTCTTGGGATAAGTATAAAAATTTGACATTAATTACAAAATTTCTCTTTAATTTAAAATAAAATTGGTTTCTTATCTACAATCATATATATCAACATAAGTATATACTACATTAGTTTTTCTTTTGTTTATTTCTGTGTTGCCT